>CALSBZ010036136.1:0-24543 GCA_943591055.1 Gobionotothen gibberifrons | reverse complement strand
CACTACCTGTCACTTTTTTGATTGACAGGGCATCGTTACTACTACTCATACTTATTGTCTCCCCCTTTGTTGCACAGTTATTCACTCACAGTATGGGGTATGTACGTAGCCCCAGTTAGCTGCAGTCTAACGGTTATATTAGCCTATATATTTGCCTTGAGTAACATTAAGGACATGTCTGGGTTTTTTGTAGCCTCACCGTCTCAGTCACACAGGGTCTGCCACTAACATGACATTGGACTGAGAAACTGTTTTGTTGACAGTCAGTCGATGTGCACATCAGGCTACAATATAGAAAGAAATGTTGCTCATAATGTTGGCTAACTTACTTTCGGCTTCGTCATTCTGTACCGTACGGGGGGTTCTGAATAAATCTGTGATTTTAGCACATTTCGCTGCCTCCTCCTCGCAGGCTTTTTTCTTTTTCTCCCTTTCCCTCTCTGCACCACCTTTCCTCCTTTTTTTCGTAGGATGGGGGTCCATCCTTCCACAATAATTAAGCTTGGCACCGGCGTCAGTTCAGTAAGTCTAGTCCACACTAATTCAAACGGCAGCGCACTGGTCTCGTGAGAAACGTCACATCTTCATTATTCTCCTGAAATGTAAATGTGCCCAATCGCTAGTCTGACAGGTGCGTGGTTCTCATTGCGCCTCATACCGGTGCAACTTTATTTTGGACACCTGCCTGCCGCATTCATGGATTTGGCCTGCAGTCACTGCATCTGGGCTGAATTAAACACGTATTATTTTAGTCTTGTGTGTTTATCAGAGGCCATGTCAGCAGGCCACATCATATTATGCCGGCGTTGCGTTCACAAGACATAAAAAAATATATATGTCAGGCCAGCAGGCCACTTAACAGGCCAGGCCATCGGGAAACCTCCCAGTCCTCCCGATGGCCAGTCCGGGCCTGGTTAACGCGTTAACTTGACAGCCCTAATGAAAATATATAAAAATGTCTATGAAGTGTTTTACTCAAAATACCAAACAGATCATCCATTCTAGCCATGCCTCATATCCCTCTATTTCCCTTCCTGTTTCAAAAGTGCTGATTTGGGGTATAAAGCTTTAAAAAAATAAAAAACATTCGTTTTTTTAAAAGGAGGGGGCTGAGCTCATGCGGGAGATTCTACGAAACGCCATATCATGGATTATCAAGGATTATTTCCGAAACAGTATGGAGCTCAAAGGCTTTCTCTCTTGCCGGTTATGCCACAAGGTGAGTTCCTTTTTTATTTGCTGCTTCTTCACACACATGCTCTGTGCAGTACAGGTTACCTCTGAGTGTTAGCGATGCTAATGTGAACATGCACCGACCATATTACGTCCAAAACAGTCGTGCATTGTTTCTGCATTGTTTCTGATAGCAACTTTTCCGTGGGTGTAAAGCCAGCATACATTTCCGATATTACATCATATCGGACGCAAATCTGGATCAGCTCCGTTGTAGCCCAGTTTTTTGGAGACTTGGGTACGGAGGAAAAGAGAGAGGGTTTTATTTTCTAACATTGCGTGAGTTCCCCGACACGCCGGGGACACATATTTATGTATAAAATACATCAAAAAGTGCATTTTGCATGATACTGTAGGTCCCCTTTAAATAAATTATAAGCTTGTGACTTTGTGCTGAGTCATGTCCAGTTTGTCAATCAAGTGGCAAATGCCATAGTAAGGATGGATGATAGGCTAATTTTTATTTTTCAATGCCATGCGATCTACCCACACTACCTTTGCGATCGACCGGTCGATCGCGATCGATGTAATGGGCACCCCTGGCCTAGAGCCATCATCCGGAGCAAAGTCACACAGATAAACTCTGTCTCAATTTGGATACTTCCCTTAGCACCATGCATGTCATTCACTGTGAAGACTTTGTGACACTTGCAGATGTGAATTTCGAAAGTGGAGTGTTCTAAAACACACACGGTTGCTGTGCCATCCCTGCTGCTAACTAGCTAACTAGCTAGCTAGATTGTTCACAGTATCAAACCATTACAGATCGCTCGATTAACCCTATAAAATGAACGGTTGTTTATTTTCGACACCAGCAAAGTGGTACATAACTTAAATAGTAACAAAGTACTTATATTTGTATAGTCACTGCAGGAATCGTGTTCGACACTCAACCATTTGACTGTGGTGAACCTGTGTACTGAATTTGACCATATTTCGCATTGGGGCACAATTATAAACACAAAACAGCAAATGTATGTGTCGTTTTATTCAACAATGCACGTGAGTTCAACTGTCACAATTACGTGTCTCTTTATTGGTAGCCCACATGCTAGCACACACCTAGCTCACATGCCCGTTACCCTAACATGTCCTCTCCCTATGACGTCACTGAACCGTGCCCGTAGGGCTTCACTACTATTGGCTAACACACAAACAGCACAATAATACCACATCTCCCTTTTTAGGAATCAATGGGTAGACTGCCATTGACTCCACAGACCTTAGAGGATTATTCTGCCTCTGTAGGGTGGAAGGTCTGTTCCTATCTGAACCAGAGATATAAAATAACAGTTAACTCCAGACCTTCATGAACCATGTATACTGTAACCATATGATATTTTGTGTATTACACAACATTTTTAACAGTTTTTTTTCTCTCTTATAAAACTCTATAGATTGTCTGTCTTATGGTTTGTTTACAAGTCCAACCTAGCCGGTCTCACCACGGCTCTCCCAGACCTGGTTCTAGGTGTAGGTGGCGGATCTCGTGCACTAGGCTCTGGAGGTTCTGCAGTACGCTGCTCTGGAACACCTCCAGAATGCTGCTCCGCTGCTCTGCTCTGACGAGGAGTACATGGGGATGAGATGAGGAGTTTTTTTCCAAAACGCTATAAAAGCCAAATTGAAATTTGAGTTTGTTGTGCCATTTTGCTGTGTACTGAACCTATTCACTGCTCTATCAACGTTTCATGCCAAATCGCTATATATATATATATATATATACATTTAATATTAACAACATTTGTGGGTCTAGGTAAAAAATTTCATTTTCCTGAAAACTATTAAAATGGATATATAGCGTTTTGGAAAAGAACTCCTCAGATGATGGCGATTACGCCGGACTGTCCCATGAGGTCCCTCAAGAATGTAGGAGTGCGGCGTGTTGTGACTGCCAAAAAACGTTCCACTCGCCTTCTGATCTGTGACCCAAACCTCTTTTCCAGGTGTAAGCCTCTCGAGACATCTCACTCGATGACGCAGGTTGTAACGCTGTGCATCCTTTATTCCCCTCTCTCTTTCTCGCAGAACTACAGCCTCGCTGTCGGGAAGAGCAGTGTTACAGATATGGGCATCTGTTAATGCCCGTTATATAGTGACACCTGTTGGCGCTTTGGTAAACTGCATGCTGACGCGGGAATACACATGTGATGGAGTTGTGAGTTACTGAAATAAAGCTGCAGACTGAAACATGGTGTCAGAAGTGGGACAAGAAAACTCACGTCATGACGACCAACAGTATTCCGGCACCCGAGGGCATGCATATGTCTGGTGATATAGCCGAAAACTGGGAGGTTTTTAGAGCAGAATTTGAGGACTTCTTGCTCGCTACAGGTCTGACCGAAAAGACGAATGCGGTGCAGGCAGCAACGCTGAGACGGCTTATGGGAAACGAGTGTCGGCATATATATATGCACAACGTCACGCTGACCGAGAAACAACAAAAAGACCCCAAAACTATTTTGGATGCGTTGGGGGATTATTTCAAGCCGGCAAAAAAATGTGATTTATGAGAGATACGCGTTCGGATGCTGCAAACAAGGACCGGACGAGCCGATCGTATTGCCAGCGAGAGCACCAGACGACGACTGCTGCGTGAACGGGACCTAACACTGACAACAGCTGTGGAAATTTGCCACCTTGCAGAATTGACGGAGTCACACATGAGGCTTATTGAGAGCCCACAGGCACAGACGGACAGTGTTAATGCTATGGCGGACAGGCAAGGCGGACAACGCAAAACACAGTGGAAAACAGGGGAAAGAAACACAGCGGCTGAGAGAGAGCAGCAGTGGACCTGCAAATACTGTGGAAATGGACACAAACGGGGCAGAGAACAGTGCCCAGCCTATGGTAAGACCTGCCGAGCATGTGGCGTTTCAAACCACTTTGCAAAAGTATGTCAGGCCAGCAGTAGAACAGAGAAAACGAGAAAAGTTAATGTTGTTGACGATGTCAAGCAAACTGAAGGGGACTCAGATACAAGTGAAAACCTATACAATGTCACTGAATATGTGGGGAATGTGAAAGCACCTGGATGCAAATGGTTTGTGCGCCTACACCTGAATAAGAAAAGCCAGCTAGATACAGGGGCCACCTGCAATGTTATGGGCGGCCAGTTTAAAGAGAAACTGTCACCAAAGACAGCCTTACAGCCGACCAGAACAAGGCTAAATCTGTACTCTGACACATACATGCCATCCCTGGGGAAATGTCACACTAATTGTGTGGTCAGGGGGAAAACACACAGACTTGTGTTTGAGATAGTGAACACCAAACAAAAGCCATGGTGGTGCTGCATGCACTGATCTGGGCCTTGTGAAATGCACTATTCCAAGAGAACTACTGCCAGCGGAGGTGAACACTATTGATGCAAGCCAGTCTATGCCACTCACAAAATAAATGCTACTGAAAGACTTTCATGATGTTTTCCATGACCAGAAATGCTACTGAAAGACTTTCATGATGTTTTCCATGACCCGATCAAGTCAGTCCCAGGTAATGTTCACTTCGATCTGAACCCTGAAGTGACACCAATCCAATGCTCACCACGAAGCCCGGGTTAAGGAAGAGCTGGACAAGCATGTGAAAGCAGGCAACCTTACGCCAGTGACAGAGCCAACAGCGTGGATAAGCAACATGGTGACAGTAGCTAAACCGGACAAGATAAGAATCTGCATTGACCCAAAGCCTCTCAACCAGGCACTTCTCAGGTCCCATTACCAAATGCCAATGCTAAAAGACGTCTTGTACAAACTGCCCAAGGCTCGTGTCTTCACACTGGTTGACGCTCGTGGCGCCTTTCTCCAGTGCAAGCTTGATGAGGAAAGCAGTCGCTTGATGACATTCTGGACCCCATGGGGTCGGATGAGATGGCTCAAACTCCCGTTTGGAGTCTCAGTGGCGCCAGAGATCTATCAGCGCAAGCAACATGAGCTGCCATCAGGCCTGGCTGACATCGAGCCTATTGCGGATGACATCCTGGTGGTCGGGTGTGGCGATACGGACGCAGAGGCTGAAGAGGACCACAACACCAACTTAAGCGCTCTCATGCAACGGTGCAGGGCTGTGAAGCTCAGATTGAGTGAACGCAAGCTGCAGCTGTACATTTCCACGGTCATGTACTGTCTACAGAAGGACTGAAAATCGACCCAGAGAAAACTCAAGCAGTGTTGGACATGCCGACGCCCACGGATGCTAAGGCAGTGCAACGCATGATCGGGTTTGTGACATATCTGGCTAAGTTCCTGCCAAGGCTATCCGAGATCTGTGAGCCTCTTCGCAGACTCCTGGATAGGGACACGGCATGGCACTGGCTGCCAAAACACGATGATGCAATATGCGAGATAAAGCGGATGGTCACCAACACGCCAGTTCTCAAATATGATCACATCACAAAGCCTGTAACGATCCAGAGTGATGGCAGCATGAATGGACTGGGGTGCTGCTTGCTGCAAAAGGGGCAGCCCATAGCCTTTGCCTCACGCGCACTGACACAGACTGAGCAAAACTACGCTCAAATAGAGAAAGAGTGCTTAAGCATGCCAGAGATTTCACCAGTACCTATACGGCAGGGACACAATCACTGCAGAAACATACCACAAACCACTGATCACCATCTTTAAGAATCCCCTCATGAGTGTGCCTAAACGCCTTCAGGGCATCTTACTGCAGCTCCAGGGGTAAAATCTGGATGTTGTTTACAAACTAGGCACGGAGATGTATGTCAGTGACACTCTAAGCAGGGCCACTCCACAGTGTCGTGGTTCCGACACCCCCTATGTACGACAGGCGGTGTGTTCCATGGACTTTCAGGCGGAGGACTCAGAGCTGGATCAGGCACAGCATCTGGATGTAACTGACTTCACGTTTCGCCAAATTGCCCAGCACACAGAGGTGGACGATGTATTACAAGCTCTGACATAAGTAATCCTCAGGGGATGGCCTGATTTCAAAGAGGACACCCCCCGGTTGGTGCGAGAATCCTGGCCCTTCAGGGATGAGCTCAACGTGCAAAACAGTGCGCTATACAGAGGGCAGTGCGTTGTTATCCCTAAGGCCTTGAGGGCAGAGTTGTTAAGACGCATACACACCAGCCACATTGGGTGGGAGGCATGTTACAGGCGCGCCAGGGATACGCTGTTCTGGCCAAACATGAGAGCAGAGATAAAAGACTATGTGGCGAACTGCTCTGCATGTAATGAATATGCACAAGCTCAGCAGAAGGAATCATTGATGTCGCATGATATCCCAACACGTCCATGGCAAACAGTGAGTATGGATATCTTCTCTTACGCTGTCAAAGATTTCATCGTCCTAGTGGACCACTATTCAGACTTCTGGGAGATTGATCTTCTGCCGGATCTATCAGCTGACACTCTCATCACACGCTGTAAATCTCAATGTATACGCTACGGACAGCCAGACAAAGTGATCACAGATAATGGTCCACAGTTTGCCTGTGAACAGTTCAGGAAATTTGCAGCAAAGTGGGGATTTAACCATGTCACATCCTCACACCGACATCCAAAATGAAACGGCAAAGCTGAGTCAGCTGTCAAGATAGTGAAATCACTCTGCAAGGGGGCAAAGTTGGATGGCACGGATAAATGGCAGGCCATTCTCCATTGGCGCAACACGCCCACTGAGGGGTTGGACAGCAGTCCAGCGCAACGCTTAATGTCACGAAGGCTGAAGACATTGCTGCCGGTTGCGGACAGCTTGCTGCAACCGTGGTTAGTTACTGGAGTGATGGAGAAGCTGCGGTTGAAACGGCGGCTTGCAAAATCCGCCTTCAACATATCGGCAAGGGACACATAAGGATGACACAGGTTTGGGGGAGCCTCCTCACTCTCCAGGGGTCCCGGCGCAAGGTCGTGGGTTGACACCAGGGAAGCCAGTGAGTACAGAGAGCCAAGCTGTATACTCGCGGTGTGGTAGCCTGTTACGGCCGCCGCAGAGACTGAACCTGATACAACTGGGAACATTGTCACTAAGTCTGTTGGACTGTGAAGAAAAAAAAAAGGATTGTTGGATATTATTGGATATTATTGTTGGATATGATTATAGTTTTGTATCGGTACTTGCATGGTTAAACAGTATTGTAATTGTTTTCATGTCTTGGAGGTTGACAATGTTAGTGTTAGCTTTACACAATGTAGCACTTACCTGCACTTTAAAGTGACATGCTGATGTTGTTTACAGCTAAAGGAAAGGAGATGTTACAGATATGGGCATCTGTTAATGCCTGTTATATAGTGACACCTGTTGGCGCTTTGGTAAACTGCATGCTGACACAGGCTTACACTGTGATGTACTATATCCGCAGGTGCGGGAATATACATGTGATGGAGTTGTGAGTTACTGAAATAAAGCTGCAGACTGAAACAAGCAGGATCCAGCAGCGCTGGTAATGTTGGCACCGTCGTGCGAAGCCTTCTCCCCATGAGAAGTTGCGCAGGGCTATACCCGTTCTGTAGCGGGGTGGCTCTGTAAGCCAGCAGAGCCAGATATGGGTCTTCACAGTCTTTACAGCCGTTCTGCCTCACCGTTATCCTGTGGATATTTAGGGCTGCTGGTGATGTGTTTAAATCCATACAACTCTGCAAACTCTTCAAACGCCCTTCCCGAGAGCTGTGGCCCGTTGTCTGTGACCAGCGTCTCAGGAATACCATGTTGTGCAAAGATGGATTTGAGATGGTGGATTACATATGTTGATTTTGTGGGTGTCAGCAAAGCCATTTCCACATACCTTGATGCATAATCCACTACCAGCAGATATGACTTGCTTCCCAGCATAAACAAGTCGGCACCCAGTTTCTGCCATGGTCGGCCTGGGTATTGTGTTGGCATCAGCGGCTCTTTGGGGTTCTGTCTCTCCTTGCTGCATGTTCGGCAGTTGAGAACCAACTCATTTAGCTGCTGACTTAGCCCTGGCCACCATACAGACTGTCGGGCACGCTCCCTACACTTTACCACTCCTTGGTGACCTTCATGTAGTCTGTCGAGCACATCATTTGTCATTGTTGCGGGGATGACGAGTCTGTCCCTGTTTAACAGTAGTCCGCCCTTGACAGTTATGAACGCTTGTTCCGCCCAGTATAACTTTAGGGCTGGTTCACTGTTGCTGTGAGCTGGCCATTTCTCTTCACACAGCTGCATCACTCTTCCGCACACACTGTCCATTGCCAACTGCTCGTTTAGCTCTTCCAGGTAAGCCGTGCTTGCTGGCAAACTGTTGATAATCATGTCCACATAGATATTTGTGCTCTCGAGGAACTATTTTTCATCTGGTGTGGCGTCTCTTTTCACAGGTGCACGTGACGTCCACAGGCTTTTCCCTGGCACATGTGTGATTGTGTAGGAATAATGCATCAGGCGCAACCGGAAACGTTGAATCCGTGGGGGAAGCGCATCCAATGCCTGAGACCCCAGGCTACAGGTCTCCAATCCTCTTCCCATTTCTGCAGAAGCACACTCCCCAAGCCGTATGATGATGCGTCTGCTGAGACTTTGGTTTCTCTGTTTGCGTCATACATGGCTAGCACTGGTGGAGATATCAGAGAGTCTTTCAGATCTTGGAAGGCTCTGGCCTGATCGATGCCCCACAGCCAGCAGTTATTTTTAGAGAGCAGGTCTCGAAGTGGCTTGTCTCGCTCTGCTAGCTGCGGTATGAACTTCCCCAGCTGGTTGGCCATGCCTAGAAAGCTCCTCAGCTCACTCACATTTTTCGGCTCTTCCATTTTTCTTACAGCCTCTGTCTTGCTCAGGTCTGGTCTAATGCCGCTAGCAGTGATCACATGGCCCAAGTATGTCACCTCCTGTTTGGATATGTCGCATTTTCCCACGTTCAAGGTGATTCCTGCCTTTTGGATCTTCTCTAGCACAGCATACAGACGAGTGTCGTGCTCCTCCTGTGTTTGGCCCCACACCAGTACATCGTCCATGTGACAGACGGCCCCCTCTAGTCCCTCAGTTATCTCAGTTGTCATCCTGTTTTGGAAATGCTCAGGGGCTGAGGCTATGCCGAAAGGTAGCCGATTTAAGTGGTATCGGCCAAAGGGTGTGATGAACGTTGTGTACTTGGCTGAGTCTTTTGTTGGAGGTATTTGCCAAAGCCCCATGTTTGGGGGATGTGCAAAATAGCCATTATATACAGTCTTTAATTAACTATTAGTCTAGAATAACGAGTAATGAATATACTTTATAGAGATCTACAGATAAATGTTTAGTCTTGTCAAGCACCAACTTTCAAATATCTCGCCTGATTGTTGGCACTTGACAATCACCTTCCCTGAATTTTAGTCAGGTGTAACTAAAGTCTGATTAAAAGTGGACCTATCATGCTATATTTGAAAAATATATTGTAGGGCCATACCTATACAAAACATGTCTGTGAATTTTTTTTTTCAAAATACCAAACAGAAAAAAAAAAAATCAAACCCCTCTTTTGAAGCCCTGTTAGAGAAACGCGGATCTTGGGTCCTTAGCTTGAAAAAAGAAAGAAGCGGGGGCGGAGTTCAAATCCAGTTTTGGATAGTCTGCCGTGGTTTTGTTCCATTTCAAAGAGCTGGCATCTATTGCACGTCTGTCCCTCCTGGGAGAGGGATCCCTCCTCTGTTGCTCTCCCTGAGGTTTCTCCCATTTTTCCCCTTTAAACTGTGGGTTTTCTCTGGAAGTTTTTCCTTGTACGATGTGAGGGTCTAAGGACAGAGGGTGTCGTATTGTCATACTGATATTCTGTACAAACTGTGAAGACCACTGAGACAAATGTAACATTTGTGATATTGGGCTATATAAATAAACATTGATTGATTGATTGATTGAGCTGTTTGACGCTCGGCGTAACCTTGGCACACTGCCAATCCAACATCCAATCCCAGAGCTTGAAGATTAATCACGGGGACTGTAGTCCCAAACGATAGCTGGGGATTATGGGTAGTGTGGTGTTTGGATTTCATATCGCATTAACACCATATTCCAATGTGCATTGCGGCTAAAACATCCAACCACCAAGCTTAAACCATAGCTGAGGATCTTGGGTAATCAGTTCAGTGGCTGTGTATCCCAATGATGCTCGAAATGTCCCATTACGTCTGTTTCCGGTTATTTTTCTATTGAAATTCAGTTCCTGACGGACGCCAAAAAAGACAGAGATTATGGAATCAAACAAATAAATAAAAAGAACGATAATTGTGTGTTATTGTTGAGTAAATAACAGTGTGTTATTTAGAAAAAGAATAACAAATTAGAAGGAAAAGAATATTTGAAAAATACAGATTTCAGTATCCTGAGGCTCTGAGCCCCATTTCTTTTCCTCACAGACGGCAAAAAAAGTCAGACATTATACGATTTTAAATAAAACCAATAATCGCGGCTTGATATTGAGTAAGAAGATGTTTTTATGAACCCCACAGCTTCCGGTCTTCCAAGACCCGACCGGACAAAAAGACATGTTGCAGGCACGAAACATACTACCAATAGAAATACATTGCTTTTAAAATCGTTTTGTGTGACACGAAAAAACGAGGAAAATCCTGTTGGTGAACACGAATCAATAGATTAAATGTCGTGACTATAACACGAAATGCCGTGAGACTGGGTTGTCTATTGTCACCTCGCAGAGAAGATTGTTGCCGTTTCACCTCTTCACTCTGCCGAGCCATGGTAATAGCTTTTCCCAAGGTAAGGTCTGAGTCCAGTTGCATCCTTTCAGACAGCCGCTTATCCGTCAATCCGACAACAAGCCTGTCTCGAATTAGTTCATCATGTAGCACGCCGTAGCTACAATGCTCCGCTAGTGCATATAGAGCTGTGACAAATGAGTCCACTGGTTCACCTTCTCCCTGTCTGCGTATATTAAACTTTGCCCGCTCATATATGACATTTTTCTTGACAACGAAGAAGCCTTGAAAGCCCTCCCAAACACCTTGGTAAGTGTCTCTCTGAGCCGCTGTGAGAGTCAATCCACGTAGAATATCATCTGCTTCATCTCCCATGCAGTATATTAATATGTTGACTTGATTCTCCTCTGAGCTACTGTTCAGATTACTTGCCAGGCGAAATCCCTCGATATCTGATATATATATCTGAAATATATATATATATATATATATATATATATATATATAACATAAATAAATCATATTAAGGTGCACAATTATAAATACAAAAAATAAATGAAAACTATAACTTGTTTAGATTAAATCTGAGTGGAAGAAAGTAATATATAATGATAAATAAAGGGGATGAAGCTGTGTCTTCATAATGTCTTCTAAGTGCAACCCCTTGATAACTGCATTTGTAAGCTGTATGCAGCCGTGTTAAAGCTGACATGAGTGATGCAATATGGTATATAATGCTTCTCAAGGACGCTAGTAATCCATTCAGTGCCGAAGAAGATGCCAATAAGAATGGAGGGTCCTTATTTACCTTTAGGTTCAAGTATGGCCAGGGTATGATGTGATCATTTGAAATGCCGATCATTATGTGGAGCATGCAGTGCTTGTGGAAGCCTCCAGTCATTTAAATTACATCTTGACCCAGAAACCCTCATTAGGATATTAGACGTTCCTCGCGTGTTGGCTATTTGGTAAGGTCGTATGGAATTAACTCTGATGGTTGTTCGTGCCGGACACTGGCAGATTTGTATACTCCATGATAACAATACAGTAGGTGATAATGTCAGGGTAACTCCTATGACCTGAGGCTCTCTTCTTTAGATCGCCTCATGGCACACAGCAGCCGTGAGAGACAGCAGTAATGACCTGATGCAGAGTTAATGCTGGATATGCTCCCCAATATGGGCCAAGCTAACTTAATATGAGCCCTGGGGGTGGAAATTATTTTTGTCAGAATAACAAGGTATTTGTTATTCCTCAGGGGACTACATGCATGCTTGTTGTGTGCATGGGGGATACATTACATAAGCAGCATTTCATTAACTTGCTTCTGAAGTGATTAGTATGATTATATCTCAGATAATCACTGCTGCTGTAACTGCAATCCATTGACATGATTTGGGATGTTCAGAGTTTCAACCAACAGCAAATGAAGATGTTTAATAGGTTATGGTTTATTGCAGTAAATGTCCAATTCTCTGGCCAGTGAAAATCAAAGAAAGAAAAACAGAAACTAGCTGGGATCTGTAATATTACATTTTACAGGTGTTTCACTTAGCCCTGTACTAGATAGCAACTGAACTAATTATTCTAAGTATGTGACCTTCTCTATCAAAATGTCACTTTGACCCTAAAACACATTTTGAGTTGTATAACATGCAGGAAAGAGGAGATTCTTGTCATGGAGAGCTGAGCAGTGTTGAAGAGGCTTTCAAATGAAAATGATTTCAAATGTAGTTCTGTGAGAAGTTGATTAATGATAGCTGCTACAATCCGGAAAACACTATAGTAACTGTAGAAGGCGCTGTGTTGAGTCAAAGTGCTGTAAGTAAAAAGAATGTCACTTTCCCTTTTGTCCATTAGAGACAAAAATAGGGACTTTAAAGCAGCTTCACATTCTGGGGGCAGGGGAACCTTTGGATAACAAGGGGTGAGGGTCCATTAAAAGCAACTGTATATAAAAACCAAACACTTTTTTTACAATATCCCTCGGCATGATATTATCACGACCTGGTTATGGATATGATCATGATATATATATATATATATATATATACATATATATATATATTTACTAGTCAGTAAATGTTGACCACTCTCAAATCAAATATGATTGAAGTTGATGAATTCAATGCATTAGCTTGCAAAATGTAAAGTTCTCTGTTGATGAGGCCTTTACCAAATTGTATTGTTATGTTGTTTGAATCAAGTGTCTTTATGGAGAATCATAGTAATAAACCAACACAGTCTCACTCCCTGATAGTCCAATAGCGACGCTTGGTCAGGGTCCTTTGGCGTGCAGTTGTGACGCGCCGAGTCTCCTTCAGCTTCATAAACGGACCCAAAGAGCTTTCAACTGATTGCAATGTATTCCCATCGGGAAGCACTGCATCGGTCCATGTCGGTGGCAGTTAAAGACAATGTGAGCGTCCATTCCCATTGGATAACGGAGGATTTTACACCCGGAAGTAAGTATTCTCCTTACTGTCGATTGATTTTATCTGGACTACTCATCAACTAAAAAACACCAGATTATCCTTACACAACATTGATTGGTTTAAATTGTGTACAATGCTTTTGTATTTTTCCCCTTCGATTCAGAGAAACAAATGTTTTTTCGGAGTTTAGGATGGCAGAAGACACTACACTACCCATAATCCCTACCCTTGACAAACCCCGTGATTAGTCCTCAAGCTCTGTGATTGGATGTTGGAGTGGCTGTGCGCGAAGTTTACTTTGAAATGGAATGAAACCCATCGACGGCACACTATCCAAAACAGGACTCGAACGTGTCGATGAAACTGTCCCTGAGTCTGGTGGTTTTAGTCCTGATGCTGCAGTACCGCCTGCCAGTTTGTGACTGGGGTGATGGGGGTCTTTTATAATCCTGAGGGCTTTCTTTAAGGTTAACCTGGTATTTTTACTCCACTACATTTATTTTAGTTACTTTGCAGATTCTGATTAATGATGTGAAATATAAACAACCCTTAAATCAGACTTTAGTTACACCTGAGTAAAATTCAGGGAAGGTGATTGTCAAGTGCCAACAATCAGGAGAGATATTTGATAGTTGGTGCTTGAGAAGACTAAACATTTATCTGAAGATCTCTATAAAGTATATTCATTACTCGTTATTCTCTAATCGTTCATTAACATTTGTATATAATGGCTATTTTGCACATCCCTTTCAAGATTTTCTAAGGTTTATTCACATATCATATACAGTACACAACTATGGTGTATGTTACGAACTCAGACACTTAGGATGTAGGACCCAATTGCACGACCCGGGAGACAGAGGTAAAGTATTTGTAAGATACTTTATTTTCCAAATACAGCAATGAACAACAAAAAGGTAACTATCAAATCTCTAGCCGAGATGACAAAAATAGAGGAACAAAATGAAAGCGCTCACGTAGTGAGGAATCAAACTTTACAAGAGCACAAAGAGCATAGACCTGACCATAGCAAGAGACAATAACGAACTGACAAAGAACACTTGGGAGACAGGGGAATATAAGCACAGGGTAACTAGACACAGGTGGGACCAATCAGGGGCGGGGCTGACATTGATGAGCACAGGAGACACAGGTGAAAATAATCAGGAAGCCTGGAATGAGAGAAAGCAAACGTAAATAACATGCATCTCTCTAGCATTTCTGTCGGTGCACAACAGTGTAGTTATGCAATGAATGACAAACTTGGGTCGCAGGTTCCTCAACAAGACATCTATCAATAAGTGTGTACCTCTGCATTAAACTGTCATATTCTGCACATTTCTTATTATATCTACATACATCTTATAAGAGTATAATACATATGTATAATATTGGTTAAAATAAGGGCTTCAACATAGTTAACATTGCAGGAAAGTTGATTGTCAAGTCCCAAAACAAACCATGCAATATATTAGACTTTAAGTCCTTTGTCAGGCTTAATATGTATCTGTAGATACCCCCAAAGCTTTTTGCTTACACGTATTTAAAAGAAGACCTTAACCCTCTGAGACCCACATAGGACATTGCCGTTTTTGTATATTTTTGTGTTTTGCCTTATAAATTGTGATTTCTTTACAGTAGAATCAAGTTTTACACATCCCAGAAATCAGCACAACCTCAGCTAATGATATATGTCACTCATTAGAGACTTATATACACTATAATAGGTGATATTTGCCCATAAAATTTAAAAAACAAAACAACGGTGTTTGAATTTTTTACTTATTTTATTAAAAGGAACTGCTGACTATAATATTGAAAGAAACATTTAACACAGAAAATTGCACACATTTGTTTTCATTGTATCAGAACTGATTTGAAGATCCTAACTGATTCTGTTCATTAGTTATGCCCATTCTTGTGGGCAGTGTCCATGGGCGTTTTTTTTTGCCTCAGCTGTGGTAAACTTTCTTTCCATACCTAAAAGCGCTCTAACTAACCATTTAATAAATTATTATGAAACAGAATAAATAGAACAAAATATATATTATACCTCAGTTTAGTTATAAGACCCACAGTATGTATTCTAACTTTTATTTTGTTTTCGCGGGTGGAATTATACCGTATTATATCTCGTTTCTATGGTGTCAGTACACAAAACATTGTAAACAGCGGAGCTGAGTCAGCTGACAGGCAACCCTCTGAATCAGACTCCGATTGGCTGTGACTGCATCCACTCAGTGTCCTATTCAGAAACGTGTCTCTTACACTGTTGACGTCACAAACAAAGATGGTAGATGAGAATAGATCTATAAATGGATAAGCAATGCGCCAGAATCAAGGTGAGACCATCCACGTCTTTTACAACTTTACGCATTTGTTTCACCGAAATAAGTAAACGCCTCTCAATGAAAAACTCAATAGAGTTGTTTAGTGCCGTTTCTGTAGTTTAAGAGGAAAAACACGGCATGTCTCTGGCTCAAACAGCTGAGAAGTTATGACGCTTTGAACACAACGTGATATTTGGGATCGTATACGGCCCCGTGGGTCTCAGAGGGTTAACCTAAAGTATTATTTTATGTTTTAAAAAAGCCAAATTAGTTTGTCTGTTTTGCACATCCTCCTATTAATATCTTTGTACATCCGGCACTAAACTGTTTTATTCTAGATATAATTTACACTATCTTCTTGATATTTTCTATTCTATATTTCTATCATTGACCTTCTACTTTCCCCCAATTGTGTATGTACTCTTAATATTTAAATGTTTTCATCAAATATAACACCTGCAACAAAACATGCAGCAGACCTTAGGCAAGGCAAGTTTATTTATATAGCACCTATCAACACAAGGCAATTCAAAGTGCTTTACAAAAATGAAAGACATTAAGAAAAAGGCATTTCAAAAACAGTCATTAAAAACCAATCTACCTGCATTTCAATTACTCTAAACGTGTGTTACATGGTCCCTTTTCTGTTGTCTTCTCTAGCCTCATCTCAATACCCCTCCTCGACTCCTCCTTTCCCTCACTCGCCTCCTTTCCTTGCGTCTTAGCTCCGCCTCCGTAAGATGCGAGCGAGAGACACAAGGAGGTGACGCGAGGCCAGAGGAGTCCTCAGGTATTAATTGGGATGTCCTCGTTCACTCAAACGTCACTTTTAAACGACGTCTGTTAATGATGACATGTGAACAGCTGTAACCCATCTCATTGGGCTTAACCTCTTAATCCCGAAGTACGCCCACGTGGGCCCCCCCCACACATTATTTTTTGAGACTATGTCTCAGGGCTTCTTAACATTTATGAAACTATTAATGTTCCATACCCTTTTAAAGTTAAGAAACGCCGCTAACTGAATATATGAACCATTTTTAGCTAAAAAAAACACAACAGTAATACCAAGCCTTTGAATTAGCATTGAGCGAAAAAATACTAACTAACGCCAACGGAGTTTTTCACAGAGCTCACGGTAGAAATGCCCTTATTTCTATCTTAACTGCACAAACAAGATATACGATTTAAAGCTGAGACTCCACAGAATCCAGACATGTAATGTCATCACTGTACGACCCCGAATTGTGGAGCTATCAGCCAGAAAAGAGAACGTAAACAACATCCGGTTTCAAAAATATTACAATAACTCCGTCTTACCTTTTTTGATTTGTGATCAAAAGTTAATCCAATGTCTTTGTGTCACGTAGAATTTTTTACTGATAATCCATCATCATATTTATGACAATATACTGGGTATAAAGTTTTGCAGTCCATTCTTGCACTTTCAGATATTCTCCGTTGCTTCTCTATTATGTCCGCTATGGTAATATTTACGTCGATTTGGGAACTGCCACTCGATTCTATTGGATCTGATGGTTAAGAAAAAGGTGTAAATCACCCGAATCGACCAATGGGTTCCAGAGATATGGTCCTGCGTAAACTATAAAGAATACCAGCCAGCCTAAGTACTTTACGCAGCTGACTTGAAATGTTCTTTTCACCTGAAAGAATGCAGGAATTCCAGCAGCACCCAGAGCGCAGGAGCACAGGAGCACAGAGCGGACAGCAGATAGCAGATACCGAGCAGATTACAACATTTGCGTTGAGGACTTTTTATGTACTTTTACTTTAGTCAAATAATGGCTCACAGGAAAGAGATACTTACTACTTTACAGGCAATGGATATGGTGACTAATGTTGACAGCGATGAAGAAATGTTAGCTGTTGATTCTGAGTCAGACGATGAGGATCTCCTGCAGCCAGAACGTTGTGACTCTGATGACAAAATTCCACCACGGCAAAGGTATGTAATCTCTTTTTCGTACAGTGATGACATTACATGTCTGGATTCTGTGGAGTCTCAGCTTTACATCGTATATCTTGTTTGTGCAGTTAAGATAGAAATAAGGGCATTTCTAGCGTGATTTCTGTTTAAAAGTCCGTTAGCATTAGTTAGCATTTTGCTAGCTCAATGCTAATTCAAAGGCTTGATTAGATTGCTGTTGTGTAAGCTAAAAATGGTTCATATATTCAGTTAGCGGAGTTTCTTAACTTTAAAAGGGTATGGAACATTAATAGTTTCATAAATGTTAAGAAGCCCTGAGACATAGTCTCGAAATAATACTGTGGGGGTCTCTAAATGTATTGCATTCACACACTCAAAATGCCATGTTTACTGCCAAGGAAACAGGAATTACAGGAATCCATCTAATCCCTTTGTTTTTCCACATTTGTTTTCATAGTGATGGAGATGAGGATGAAATGGCTTCTGGACCCCCACCATTGTCAGTCACCCAACCCACACCTGCCTCACCCTCACATTCCTCAATTTCTGCCCCCCCTACACCAGTGAACATCCAGGGAGCAGACATTGAGTGGGAGACAGGAGAATGGCAGCCAAGCTGTCCTCCCTGCTGGACAATGTGTCCCACCCCCTCCAGGACACCCTGTCCTCACTGTGCAGCACCTTCAGCGACAGGCTGCTGCACCCCCGCTGTCTCATGGAGAGATACCGCAGGTCCTTCCTTCCTGCAGCGGTAAGACTTTACAACCAGCACTGCCCCTGGTATGGTAGACCCCCCCCCCCCATACACACACCACACTATATCACTCCTTGCAGCTAAATACAAACCAACTTTGTGTTATATGTGCAATATATATATATGCCATTAATAACTGTCATTTATACCTGGCTGCTAAACCCTTGTCTACTTGATTTGTAGATTTGATTTGTTTTTGATCTGTATTTTTGAAAATGATGTAACTTTTTTAGTTTTTATCTCTTTTTTTTTTGCATATTGTTTATTGTATTATAACGTAGTACTGTTTTAGCATGTTGTTTATCATATTATAACGTAGTACTTTTTTAAACCCATTTAAGATATGCAACACTAAGCTGTCTGTGGCTCTTTCCTGCTGTAACGCTGCACATTTCCCCTCTGTGGGACTAATAAAGGTATTCTGATTCTGATTCTGAGTTTTTATTTTTATTTTTATTTTTTTTACAACAGTTGTATTTGGATGGAATGAATACCTATAGTGAAAATTCAAAGTAAAAAAATCATTTTTACAGTGAAAAAGGTCAAATGGAACCGATGGTTCCCAAATTACCCAGAGGTGAGTCCGCCTGGACTTTATTTTTCTAAATCTCTCTAAAAAGGTCAAATTTCACTTGTTTTGCATCAATCTTGATACAGGGTACTTATTATATGTTAAAGTTTGGATTCCTAAAGCTTTTAGTCTACTAACCCATCATGTAAGGGTGGTTATCACTATAAGTAAAGGGTTTTTCTTTTTTTTCATTAGAATTTACATGTTTTTACTATGTTCCATCTGAATTTACTTTAAAATAAAATATATATATATTGATTCTGACACTTCTACATCCAACTCACAGATGTAACCTTGCTTTGAGAAAAATAATTATTAATTTACCCCTTTTAGAAGTGAAGATATATCATTTGTTGTGTTAGTGGCATTTTCGAGCCTGAAACCTGAAAAACAGGCTCAGGGGTTAAGAGGTTAACTGAATAACCCCTTAGAACCGGCCCATTTGTTGTTAAATATTTATTTAAATGAATGAATCTTTCTCTTGTTAGTCAAGGAATGCAATGTATGATGGTTGGTCCTGCTTTTGTGTTCCGTTTTGGTGTAAAATGTAGCCTACATTTAAATAAAAATATAATTATAGTAATGTGAAAGCCTTTTAGAAATGAATTGCACATAATAATTCCCATGGAGCTGTGAGCACTTATACATGTATGTGACGCTTTTCCACTCATCTTCCAGTTCTCGGTTTTCCTCTGTTGAAATGGACCAGCTGTGAAGGTGGGGGCGGGGCTTTTATACGCAAGTAGTGAAAACACTTCTGCGTAGTCTGCTCGCGTGTATCCTCCCTTTCGTCTCCTCCCGCACCCCTCCTCCCTCACCCCTCCTCCCTCACCCCTCCTCGACTCCTCCGTGTGCATTTCAGCTATTGGGACGTCCTTCAACATGGCGTGTCTTGATCGATTTCCGGGTCAAGTTCCGGAGGAGGGGAAGAGAGGAGTCGAGGAGGGGTATTGAGATGAGGCTTCTGTCTCTCTGCTGCGCAGGTACACCTGGTCCGCCCCTGGCTCCGCCTCCCCCAGGTGTCCTAATTCCATTCAGCTGGGTACTTAAAAGGGGAAGCTGGAGGAGAAGAGCTCTCTCCCCTGATCCTGATGCCGGAAGACACTGTTTGGGAACAATATCTCTGGTGTTTCGGATCTGTGGCTTCTGTGTGTTATTATGATAACTTGTGTATTCTGGAGGACCTGGGAGCATAGTTTTTTCGTGGCTTTGTTTCACCCGTAGTGACTTGTTAGACTTTTGGGTAGGGGAGGGACGTCTGGGTCCTACGGCCCGTGGTGTGGCTGGCCCAAGGCACCCTTCTGCTTTTGTTTGTTTCTGCCAGTCCTCCAGACCTCGTTCTTTTGCCGGTTACAGACGTAATACACATAGGCCATGTGTATTACGGCTGTAACCCACAAATAAATGGTCGCCGTTAAGAGCTGAATGTTTGGTGTGTTTTCTTTTATGTTGCGGGTCTCCCCACGAGCCACTACCACTGAGTAGAGGGCGGGTCGTAACATAATAATAATTAATAACGTGCTTTAACAAGTAGGTGGTTCGGGTTAAGAAGCTGTCAAGTTTACAGTGTTAACTAAATACAATATACTGCTGTTTCTGATTTAGTTTACGACGGATATATTCTGTTATTGTTTTGATATTTGTAACACTCAAGCGATGGAAAGAATCCCCAGCAACACAGAAAAGATGGTCTTAACATGACCCAGCGGTCTAGTTAATACAAAACAATAATATCAAAACAATCAAGAATAGTTTCCGGTCTATTCTGAGGCCCGATCTCTGTAGATAAATAAAGAACTGCGACAGATGTATATTATGTAATGCAGCCAAACCATTTATTACAATGCATTCATGTGATGACTTTCAAAGAGTAAAGCAAGAACTGCTGAATAAAGTATGGTTTTATCTTTTACGAAACGTTTTTCTTCATATGGAATGCAGTTCGAGGTCAACCAATCTCAGAGCTTGAGGACTAATCACGGGGTTTGTCGAGCAAAGCGGAAATATAGCTGAGGATTATGGGTAGTGTCGTGTCTTCGGCAATCCTAAACTCCGAAAAAATATTTGTTTCTCCGAATCGAAGGGGAAAAATACAAAAGCATTGTACACAATTTAAACCAATCAATGTTGTGTAATTAACAAGGATAATCTGGTGTTTTTGAGTTGATGAGTAGTGCAGATATCACTGTCAAATCAATCGACAGTAAAGAGAATACTTACTTCCGGGTGTAAAATCCTCCGTTATCCAATGGGAATGGACGCTCACATTGCCTTTAACTGCCGCCGACATGGACCCATGCAGTGCTTCCCTGAGCGTCAAATATCGCCGCCGATGGGAATACATTGCAATCAGTTGAAAGCTCTTTGCGTCCGTTTATGAAGCTGAAGGAGACTTGGCGCGTCACAACTGCACGCCATAGGACCCTGACCAAGCGTCGCTATTGGACTGTGAGACTGTGTTGAATAAACGCATCATTTAACTATTCATACTGCACCTTTTATTCACAGAATGCAACACAAAAACCCATCACAATGTGTACACTAACTCATCCTTGGTTAAAAAAAAGAAGAAATATAATAACAATAATAATAATAATACGCATAATAATAATAGTTGTTATTTGAGTCACATTTGCTTTTTGATGGAGTTATGACCTGGAGGGAAAGTCTCGATGTTCATCATGCTGGGTGACTCCTTTCACATTTTCATTTCAAACATTGTTATTAATAAAAATACTACAGCCATATTAAAGGTTTATGTTTATGTTTATTAAGGATCCCCATTAGCTTTTGCTCTCGACAAAAGCTACTCTTCCTGGGGTCCGACACTTAAAACAATACAACAATAATACAGCAACATTTAGGACATAAGTCCTGACATCATTAACAACATTAACAACATCACCAATATCATCAACAACATGCGATCAAATTCAATTAGGGTTCACAGCTCACAGGTGCATGGTCATTAGTAGATGGCCCTTCAATCTCTTCTTGAAAGAGGCTCTGGACTCTATTTCAGCAAGGTAGCTTGGCAATGAGTTCCTTTATAGCTCTATAAGTCACAGAAGAGTTCAGAAGATGTGTCCTGGGTTTAGGTGTCAGTAGATGGCCTGAGGTAGCTTGTCTAGTCCTATGGTCATGCTCGTCTCTTGTGTAAACTATTTGATCATAAAAATACAGTGGTTTTTTGCTAAGTTGGAAATGTTTTAGAAAAGTGATAACACGAGATTGCAGACGTTTCTCAACCGGAAGCCATGATAGGTTTTTATGCATAACTCCAATATGAGTGTGCTTCGAACAGTGGAGAGCTAGTCTGGCAGCCTTGTTTTGAGCTATTTGTAATTTCTGTATATGTGTTTTTGCTGCTGATGACCATATGACCGGACAGTACTCAAGATGTGACAAAACCAGAGACTGAATGACTTGTTTCAAAGTGGTTGGTGTTGCATACTTTGTACATTTTCTCGCCACAGCTATGCTCCTTCCCATTTTAGTTACGATACTGTCTATTTGCTTTGTCCACTGTAAACCAGAATCAAGAACAATGCCAAGCAACTTAGTCTCGTTTACCTGTTCCACTGGCTGACCAGCCAGTGTCAGGCTTAATTGAGGATTGCTGCTTAACATATGTCTGGATCCGAACACCATTGCTTTTGTTTTTGTCTGCTATGTAGATAGATAGATAGATAGATGGATAGATGGATAGATGGATAGATGGATAGATGGATAGATGGATAGATGGATAGATGGATAGATGGATATATAGATAGATGGATGGATAGATGGATAGATGGATAGATGGATGGATGGATAGATGGATGGATGGATAGATAGATAGATAGATGGATAGATAGATAGATGGATAGATAGATAGATGGATAGATAGATGGATATATAGATAGATAGATGGATAGATAGATAGATGGATATATAGATGGATGGATGGATATATTTGGAGACTATCCATTGTGTTTGTGGTCAGATATATTCCTGTTTGCCTCTAATAGGACATTTACACTTTGTTTATGAAAGGACCTCTCGGCTGTCAGCTTTGTCTTTAGTTATAGTGTTCAGATATATTCCTGTTGGTCCATTTATAGTTGGAGAACATAAGCAAATACAACTAATTGGACATTTACACTCTGTCAGCTTTGTCTTTGGTTATACTAGAGCGTTTTTCCATGGGTGTTGTATCAAAACATTTCAGCAACTGATGGATGCAGACACTGAGAAGTCAGCTACTGGTTGTGAACTAAAGGTTTGAAGCCTTGTAAGTATGTGGTCTTGCAGGTGATGAACATAATATACTTCAGTTTTGCATCCCCATCCACCTCTGCTGTACTTTGTGATTAGTGATATTTGGATAAATGTTAACCGTCTTATATTAGCCTTTAGCCTTTAGCTCCTGCCCCAACTATGAGACGTTTGACTTGCTTTTTAGTTTTCATATTACTACTTTTTATTCAGTGATAGATAAAAGAGGATATAGAATACCTATCCAGGAGCAATTGTAATAACTTAAAGCACATTCTGCAATCTTTATTCCCCCGTGCTGCGTCTCATATCAAATCTTTCCCATCACATTCAGACATCAGCCAGCGAGCAAACCAGTTAACTCTCCTCCCTCTTCTGGGGATTGTAGAATCAGAAGCACACAAAATAAGTCCTCTGCTCAAGTTGTTCAATTTACATTGATGTGTTATACATTATTACTATCATAAGTGACAGTGTGTGAGAAGGGGTTTAGTATGTTTCTGCTGAAGAACACTTCACACCCGGCCGATGTCGCGGGATTTGACGTGTGAGCTTTCAATTATGATGCTATCTGTCGTAGCGCTAAGCCGTCCACATTTCGGCCACATATCAGCCGAGCATGTGCCCCTTAAAGCCTATATATATATTATTACATTTGCAGAAAAGCACCATGCATAACTGAGCAGAGCCTAAGGATAACATTCCCACCAATAATTGAGTGCATGGCAGGGTAAATGTCAAGCTATTTGCGAGCCATTTGTGAGCCGTGGTATTCTTCTCTATCAGCCTAATGTGCCAGAGTTACTCATCTTGGTTTTGTGCAAATTCATATTGGATTTTTATTAAAACTCAAAGCAACAGTAATAGTTGTGCCTCTGGGATAGCTTTAAAAATCAATTGGCTAAACAGCGCACAATTACCCCCATAATTGTCTCCTTGGACCGCATTAGCCATCCAAGGTGATTCTCGTTGCAGCGGGAGTCAACTTTGCCTCCTCGAACAAGATGTCCCCCTGTGCTCACGGCTGACAGGAGAATCACCTCCAGACCCTCCCGTCAAACGGCCCTGCTGCGATTTTCTGCTGCTAATGAAGTGGAATATTCTGGAATCCAAAATAGAGCCGTATATATTTGGACATTTGTGAATATGAATACAATCAGCTAGACTTGGCTCGCTAATGAGCAACAGGGAGAGCAACCAGCAGACAGGATTAATTAATTACAGAGTGACATTTACGGATAATAACCTTCTGGTGGATATCACAGCTGATGAATATGCATAAGACTTTCAAAGGGGATGCATGCAGCCAAGAAGAAGTATCTATATTCAGATCGGTGATAGGACGACTGCCGCGATTTCTGAATCAGCGCGTCATGATTTAAAAAAATGTTG
>CALSBZ010036130.1:83546-109854 GCA_943591055.1 Gobionotothen gibberifrons | reverse complement strand
CCTTCATAACACACAAGGGGACGGGTAATAACTGGAATAGCATGACATCTCACCTTTAATCCATTCCAAGACATGTACTCGTGAAAAAGACAAACAAACAAAGCAGATGCAGAAGCCAGCTGGGGTTGTTTCAGCACCTTGGACAAATCATCATCTCACAACAGTCACTTTTTAAACCCAATTTTCCTATATCTTTTAATCCACTGCAATTTTGTTTTATTTATCAGTTTGTAAAGACAAATCTGAAAACGTGGTGGCTTCAGTTAGTTTGTCGGTTGTTTTAGTAGTAAGAACCTTTACAACTCACCTTAAATACCTGAATAGGAGATATCATTGAATTATGTTATATATGCTGCAACTGTATAGTACTCAGTACAATAGCTGTCTTGTTTACAAAAAAGAAATGGGTCAGAAAATCCTGTAAAATTATATGTTTGGTTCAGGACAAAATCCAGGTGGAAGTGTAGGTCACATTTACCGATTGTTAAATGGCTCTATCTAGTGTTCAATTTAGGATAACACACTGGGCCTGTTTCAACCAGATCTGTGTACACATAGTGCTGCAGATAGCTGTAATATTTTAGCCACTGGATCAATTTGGATGATTTTTGTATTGAATTATGTTTTTGACTGGAAGTCAAATGTACAATTTAGAAAACTTCTTCAGAGCTTTTTTGTCTCATTTTGATTTCAACATTTTTAAATGTGGGGCTTATTAAAAGGATTTAGGACACTCAACCACACTAATACTAGTGTCCTATGTAAGCAAAAATGGTTAGCCATCACTGCAGGTTGTGATGCAAAAATAACTACTTCTACTACTGCACTCGTACACCCCAAAATACCTCAAGAACTCAACTATCATGCATGTTAGGCTACCCAGACTTCCATTTGCAGATTTTATCAGAGTAGCACATTTATTTTGTTAGCGCTTTTACAGGTGCTCAAAGTCGCTTTACAAAGATAGTGAAATGAACAACAAATAAATGTAGTTAAAGTCAAATTAAAATCAAGCAATACAATCACACATTAAAAGCCAGATTGAAGAGGTGAGTTGTTGTGAGTTTTTTGAAGGTGGTGAGGTCAGTGCAGTCTCTGATGGGTTGTGGGAGTGAGTTCCAGAGGGAGGGGGCAGTGACGGAGAAGGCTCTGTCCCCCCATGTCCGGTGATTGATGCGGGTGGGGATGGATAGGAGGTTGGCTTCTGATGAGAGGAGGCAGAGGGAAGGGGTGTGGTGGTGCAGCAGGTCTGTGAGGTAGGGGGGAGCCTGATTGTTGAGGGCTTCGTGAGTTATGAGCAGGACTTTGAAGTCGATTCGTTGACGGACGGGGAGCCAGTGGAGGTTCTGGAGGACGGGAGTGATATGGTCTCGGGAGCAGGTGTGGGTGAGGAGGCGGGCAGCAGAGTTCTGGATATGTTGGAGTTTATTGAGGAGGTTGGATGGTATGCCGGCGTAGAGGATGCTATTGCAGTAGTCGAGTCGTGATGTGATGAATGCTTGAATCAGGGTTTCAGCAGCAGAGAGTGATGGGTGGAGACGGGCAATGTTTTTGAGGTGGAAAAAGGCGGTCCTGGTGATGTGATTGATGTGGTGGTTGAATTTGAGCTGACTGTCTTGACCATCTTGAGCCTAATTTGATGTCTCTTGTACATCACTTCTTTCATACCATGTTACAGCATGGACCAGCATGAAGTCCATGCTGGTCCATGCTGGTCCATGTGTTAAGGCCTAGAGAATATTGGACCCCAAAGCAAAAGACTGGAGAGAGATGGTCAAAAACAAAAAGCTTTATTCAAGCAGAGGAACAGAAAAAACAGCAGTGGAGGCAGGAAGCTGGCTGGCACGGAGACGTCAGGGACAGGAGGCAAAAATCCAAGCAACAGATCATAGAGATGAGGAGAGCAGCGAGACACACCGGAGGGTCGAAACACAAAGGAATTATCTGGCAGGGAAGTGGCATGAGGACTGGGCTTTTATATCCACAGGTGAAGAGGTGAGTGGAAACAGGTGTGCCTCGTCTGCTACTGGGAGGAGCCAGCCAACTCCCTGTCACACACCAGCCCTGCAGAGGAAAACAGAGAAGGGAGGGGGGAGACAGGAAAAAACACAAAAAGAGCACACAACAAAACCAAAACTAAACAGAATCATAACACCATGCTGGTCCATGCTGGTCCAAGCTGGTCCATGCTGGTCCATGCTGGTCTACCGGTCTTTGCGCCAGCAGACCAGCATAACGACCAGCAACCCGTTTCCCTCAAACTTTGCGTGACCCCCCTGGTGCCCCCTGGCGGCCCCCCGGAGGGTCGGGGCCCCCACTTTGAAAAACACTGTACTATAGGACAGTAAAAAAAACTAAAAACTGTTTAAAAGGGGAGTGATTAGTAAAATATGCATAAATAAAAAGAAAGAATGCTATAGGTAACATAAGATAAGAATAAACAAGTTTAAATGATTTGTTATTGGTTGTGATCATATTCTAAAGATGTTTGGATTATTGAAAAGTATACAGCTCCCTTTCATATGAGTGTTGAGAGCTGTATCCATAAATTCATTTTGTGCTCAAAGTGCACCAGATTGATGCATTTCACTTCAACATTTAAAAAAAAATCTTCCCGGGGAAGCATGCCCCCGGACCAACCCGATCTCACCAGAATGTGTGACTCCACCACGACTCCTTAACACCACAATTTTTGTTCTCAAAAAACAGTGCATTGTGTGTAATACAACTGTGATTTTTATTCCATTAGCTTCAGCTGTGTCAAATAGATTGTTCCCTTTAGTTAACGTTATTTAAAAGATAATGATCATGTTGTGGTGACCACCTATTAACACTGGGACATAATTCATACACGGAACTAAGGGGTAGGGGTTATTGTTCCCACACGGACATTGTACGTGTTCACTGTATATACCAGGGGTACTCAAACTTTTTTGTTAAAGGTCCACTTGTGAATTATATACAAGGTCAATGGGCCGGATCAATGCCAGTAAAGTCCCGGTGCGTCGGGGAACTCACGCAGCGTCAGAAAATAAAACGCTCTCTCTTTTCCTCCGTACCCAAATCTTTTAAAAACAGGGGTTCAACGAGTGGATACAGATTTGGCGGACCCACAGAAAATTGCTATTAGAAACAATGCCTGACGTGTTTTGGACGTAATCTCATCTTTGTTTACATTAGCAAGCCTCGCTAACACTCAGAGCTAACCTGTACTGTAGAGCACGTGTGCTTAAAAAGCAGGAAATAAAAAAAGGAACTCACCTTGTGATAAACCCGCAAGAGAAAAAGCATTTGAGCTCCATACTGTTTCAGAAATAATCTTTGATGTGGTTTAGAACAGGATGGCGTTTTATCACAGCAGAATTTAACTTTATCTCCGGTAGAATTCTGATCAGGCATTAGCTCCGCCTCCTCTTTTTATAATAACAGCAACGACAGCTAACAGCTAACGGAGCATCTAACCAGTTAACATCTGATTGTTAACGATGTTTTGTTCCCCCGGTGACGGAGAGGAGGTCCGACCAGCCGGTTGACCTCGTGTGGACACTCTCACCTTTTTCACCACATCGACGGCGGTTCCAGACGCCACTCTCGTTTACATTAACGCCTGGGTGGTGCACTCCTGGACCCCGTCTCGCCTCAATGGTTCCGGACGCCACTCACGTTTGCATCGACGCCTGGGTGGTGCTCTCCTGGGATCCCTCGACGACTGCCGAGGATTTTATGCCCGCCGCCGCTGCGCGTCTGCCTGCGGCCGGGTTGCTCTCCTTTCCTCCTGCGGAGACTGCTCCTGCCTCCCGGGGATACCTCGGCTCCTGCTGAGGACACCTCAGCGCCTGCTGAGGACTTCATGCCCGCCGCCGCTGTGCGACTGCCTGCGGCCGGGTGGTGCTCCTTTCTCCCGGGGTTGCTGCTCCTGCCCCCCGGAGACCCGGTTCCTTTCCCCCGAGGACTCTATGCCCGCCGCGGCTGCGGCCGGGCAGCGCTCCTTCCTGCTGGGGACCACCGGGTTATTTTCGCCCTCGTTGGGGCTCCTACCCTCTCCTGCGGCCCCCTTCCGACGGCCCGTTCCATGGCACAGCCCTCACCTGCAACCTCAGCCCTGTGGTGCTTCCTCCCGGACGCGAGGATTTTTCGCCTTGTCTGAATTCTGGGGGGGCTTGTGTGGTGACCACCTATTAACACTGGGACATAATTCATACACGGAACTAAGGGGTAGGGGTTATTGTTCCCACACGGACATTGTACGTGTTCACTGTATATACTGTGTCCTCCTCTCTCTCTCTCTCTTCTCTTCCCGGGCTGCGACCCGATGACACCTGCTTTGCTGCTGCTCAATAAAGCCAGCTTTGTTCCTCAATTGCACCGCCTCATGACTCCATATCCTTCGGCACTACAATGTCCCCTTTATTGTATTACGAGCGTCCATTCCCATTGGATAACGTAGAATTTTACACCCGGAAGTAAGTATTCTCCTTACTGTCGATTGATTTTACATTGATATCTGCATTACTCATCAACTCAAAAACACCAGATTATCCTTTTTAATTACACAACATTGATTGGTTTGAATGGTGTACAATGCTTTTGTATTTCCCCCTTCGATTCGGAGAAACTAATATTTTTTCGGAGTTTTTGGATGGCAGAAGACACTACACTACCCAGAATCCTCAGCTATTGTTTGGGACTACACCATGTGCTTAGCTTGACAAACCCCATGATCAGTCCTCAAGCTCTGTGATTGGATGTTGGAGTGGCAGTGCGCGAAGTTTACACGGAGGGTCAAAAAGCACTTTGAAATGGAATGAAACCCATCGACGGCACACTATTCAAAACAGGAATCAAACTTGTCCTAGCCCCCCTTACTGTAGGTCACAGGCTCCTCCAACAGTGCAACACAATAAAACAGATACACAGAAAAAATAATGAAATAGTGCAATAAGAGTCTATATACAAGTGATTGGATTATGATATATTAGATAAATAATTTCTAAGTAGCAGCCAGATGAATGTTATGGATGTTGTTTCTAAATTCAGGTGTTTAATAGTTTTATGGCCTGTGGGATTAAACTGTCCCTGAGTCTGGTGGTTTTAGTCTGGATGCTGCGGTACCGCCTGCCAGACGGCAGCAGACAGAACAGTTTGTGGCTGGGGTGATGGGGGTCTTTTATAATCCTGAGGGCTTTCTTTAAGGTTAACCTGGTATTTTTACTCCACTACATTTATTTTAGTTACTTTACAGATTTGGATTAATGATGTGAAATATAAACAACCCTTAAATCAGACTTTAGTTACACCTGAGTAAAATTCAGTGAAAGTGATTGTCAAGTGCCAAAAATCAGGCGAGATATTTGATAGTTGGTGCTTGAGAAGACTAAATATTTATCTGCAGATCCGTGTAAAGCATATTCATTACTCGTTATTCTCTAATCGTTCATCAAAAACTGTATATAATGGCTATTTTGGACATCCCTTTCAAGATTTCAAGATTTTCTAAGGTTTATTGACATATCATATACACAACTACGGTGTAGTAATGCAATGAATGAAAAACTTGGGTCACAGGTTCCTCAACAGTGCATTACAAGACATCTATCAATATGTGTGTATACTTCCACCATTAAACTGTCGTATTCTGCACATGTATTATTCTATCTACATACATCTTATAAGAGTATAATAAATATGTATAATATCGGTTAAAATAAGTGCTTCAACATAGTTAACATTGCAGGAAAGTTGATTGTCAAGTTCCAAAACAAACCATGCAATATATTAGACTTTGTTAGGCTTAATATTTATCTGTAGATAGATATCCCCAAAGCTTTTTTCCTATTTAAAAGAAGACCTTAACCTAAAGTATTCTTTAATGTTTAAATAAAGCCTTATTAGTTAGCACATCCTCCTATCAGGCACTAAACTGTTTTATTCTAGATATGATTTACAGTATCTTCTTGATATTTTCTATTCTATATTTATATCATTGGCCTTCTACTTTCCCACTATTTTGTAAGTACTCTTAATATTTAAATGTTTTCATCAAATATAACACATTCAAAAGTGCTTTACAAAAGACATTAAGAAAAAGGCATTTTAAAACAGTCATTAAAAAGCAACACAATCTTCCTGCATTGCAATTACTCTAAACATGTAATAACGTGCTTTAACCAGTAGGAGGTGCGGGTTAAAAAGCTGTCAAGTTTACAGTGTTAACAAAATAGAAATATACTGCTGTTTCCGGTTTAGTTTACGACGGATATATTTTGTTATTGTTTTGATATTTGTAACACAAAAGCGATGGAAAAAACCCACAGCAACACAGAAAAGATGGTCTTAACATGACCCAGTGGTCTAGTAGTTAATAAAAAACAATAATATCAAAACAAATTATTAATACTAACTTTATTGTGAAATTAAAACAGAACGGTAAAAGAATAGTTTCCGGTCTATTCTGATGCCCGATCTCTGTAGATAAATAAAGAACTACGACAGATGTGTAATATGTAATGAAGCCAAACCATTTATTACTATGCATTCATGTGATGACTTTCAAAGAGTAAAGCAAGCACTGCTGAATAAAGTATGATTTTCTCCACGCAGCCGCCGTTGGTTGACCTCGTCGCATTGACGGACAGGGGCTGGTCTGGCGTGTCAGCCGTGTCAGGGCTACGCCTGTCCTTGGGCCCCCCTGCAACGTCATCCGACGGGAAGTTCACAGGCAAGAGGCCGAGGTTGAGCAATGACTCGTAGGAGAGGTACATGGCCCCCGACTGAGCTGCTCACGTATACCATGGAACGGCAGGATGTAACACGCCCCGTCCGCTGCAAGTCGTCGAGAGCCTAGCGAAGAACGCTCCCTCGATGGCTATAGGGGAGCGGTTGGCGGCCGACAGGCTGAGGCTGACGGGTCGCAGGTCGTCCCACGCAAAACCACAGGCCAGGAACTCCTCCAGAGACCAAAGGTCCGACTGCGCGCCAGTGTCCGCGACGGCGGATATCCGAGCTCCGTCGGCCGAGCCCCGGTTGCTGGTGCCATCCCTCAGCCCGACTGGCATGTGCATCGAGATGGTGATTAATGCTCGGGGGTGGTCCCTCAGCCTGGCTCGTCTCCATTCGCCCTTGGAGAAGATGTGGTGCTCGAGTCTGATAGGTGCACGCCTGTTGACAAAGCCGTGCGACGGAGGGGCGCGGCGTCGGCGATGGCTCCCGTGACGTCGGCCAGGGCGGGCTCCAGCTTGCACCGACGAGACCTGGGAGACCAGCTCCGACCCCATGGCGGCCTGTTGACTGTCGGATGACGGCTGTTGACGCCTCTGTCGTCGGCGGGCCCTGTAGCAGCCGATGCACACCTGGTGAGGCTTAGGATTCCACCCGCGAGGCCCCTCCGTGAAGACGTTAAAGACGCTCTTACATTCCGGGCACGAGGCACGTTTAGCCCCGTCCGCAGGGCTCGGGGCGGGGCTCGTCTGTGGAGTCGTCTTCAGGCGCTGGAATGACGACATGGCTGATAGGGAGGACGACCGGAGAGCGTTACGGGCCATCTCTTTGTTCTCGACGAGTGCAATTACGTCGTTAACTGGCTTGACCAGGACGTCAGGTGTCCCCAGCGTCTCGCGGCGTATGTCCGAGTCATAAATGCCATTGAGCAGAACATCACGGATAATGTGGTCGGTATAGTCCACGTCCCTACCACACTCGCATACCGCATTATATGCGCATATCTCTGCTTTACCCCGCACTCTGGCAGCGAATGCGCGGAATGTCTCGTCGCGTTCCTGGCGTAACTGAAGTAGCTCGGTGCGCAGGACGCATGTAGCGGCTGGGATGACAGCTAGGGAACGCATGACGGTGATCAGGTCTGGCAAGGGTCCGGAAGCGGCGTCGGGGACGGCTTTCAACAGGCTGTCTCCAAGTACAGGCCCAGCGCAATGAAACAGCTGGAAGGGGGCCTGGGCATTCCCTATGCCTGAGCCGGCGCGGAATATGTTCCAACGGCGGATGAACACGTTCCATTCCTCTATCGACACGCCCACATCAACTTTGGGCCAATCGAGTCTCGGGCCGTGAGGGGCTGGGGCCGGCGCGGCCATGACAGGCGCTGCGTGCTGGTGGCTAAATCCATGAATCGTCAATATAGCAATGACGAGTGCTTCAGACAAGTCTTCGGATTCAAACTCGCAGCCGGGGGCAGGGCATCCAACAACGACCATGGTAATTTATTGACAAGGATGACGACACCCTGAAACAGAGCAATACAGCAAGATAAGCTGACAAAGTACTACATCCATGCATGTCATCACCAACACAACACAAGTATACAGTATACGACGACACAGAGTATAGACGCACCAAACAATAGTGGAAACAATCTTACATGAATGAGTGGATGATGAGTGGATGAACGTCTCATCGTCAATATAGCAATGACGAGTGCTTCAGACAAGTCTTCGGATTCGAACTCGCAGCCGGGGGCAGGACATCCAACAACGACCATGGTGTCGTCATGAAGAAACACACTCCTCAATGTCAGTTTCGGTAATTTATTGACAAGGATGACGACACCCTGAAACAGAGCAATACAGCAAGATAAGCTGACAAAGTACTACATCCATGCATGTCATCACCAACACAACACAAGTATATACGATGACACAGAGTATAGATGCACCAAACAATAGTGGAAACAATCTTACATGAATGAGTGGATGAACGTCTCAGCTCAAGGCGGAGTAAAGGAATAATGTTTGAACTAAAATGGCTACTCGGCACGACCGAGTCAGAGCACGGCATATCCGGTCAGCGACAGCAGTGAGACGCTGCCCTCTAGTGGCCGGCGATAAACTCTTCAATAATTAAATTGAATACATGTTCGATTTGTAAACACTGAAAACGGGTCCCACAGATCCAAACAGCACACAAAGGTTAAAGGTAAGCATGTAATAATGTTAAAATGTGCTAAATATATACACAGCAAAAAACAAAAAAAAGAGGGGTAAAAGTAGCCCCCCGATTTTTTGAAAGTAGCCCTATAAAAGGTTGGTGACCCCTGGTTTAGATAGTTGACTTTAGTCTAAGTTATCTCAGTGGGTCTCAAAACTGTTTGATCACCATTTATGTAAACAAGTATTTCCGAGGCACACGTTCATATGATCATTATAGTAAGTTAGGCTATAAAACAATAAGAGAATACATGAAAAACAGGTATGAAATACTATATGACAGTAAAATGAGAATACAGTTTAAAAGGGGAGTGATTAGTAAAATATCCATGAAGAAAAAGTACATCTGTTTACAGTTCTGTTTCATATGAGTGTTGAGAGATGTATCCATAGATCTCTTACGGCCCGTCCACACAGCGGCGTGCGTTGAAGCTTGGCGGTGGGTGTGTCTGAAGCTTGGGGAGTCAACGCGAGCAACGCGACCAACAACCAATCACATGAATCTCCCGCCCCGGACATACAAAGCAAAAAAGCCTGCTAGCCTGCAGCAGAAGCAGGGAGAAAAGAGAGGGGGAAAAAAAGAGTTAAAAAGTGTTCCACCTTCCTTCAGCAGCAGCAGCGGGGAGGCTCTCTCCGTGGTGCTGCGGACCTGCGGAGTACCTGCGGAACTGCGGTCTGGCTCTCCCAACATACACGCGGTTTGATTGGCTAGCAGTTGTACTGGCAGATTTTCATAAACGGGATTTGATTGGCTGACGCCTCCGTCGAAGCTTCAAAAGTTGAACATGGCTCAACTTTTGACGCGAGCGACGTGTAGCTACGCTCCTCACAATGCAGTTCGGCGAAGCGTGACGTTACCCCATTCAAGTGAATAGGCAGAAGTGTTGGAAGCTTCAACGCACGCCGCTGTGTGGACGGGCCGTTACTTTTGTTCTCAAAGTGTACCAGATTGATGCTTTTAACTAAAAATAAATCTTCCCGGGAGAGCATGCCCCCGGACCCCCCTAGGAGGCTGGTCCGCCCCCCACTTATGAAAAATAGCACTTTATCCTTCCTATATGCTGTGAGCTGATTATCGAGCCTTCATTGTTACAGTCGCGGGTGTAGCGTGCGTGTGGGGAGTGTTGCAGTAGAACATTTCACTGTAGTAGCCCATAGCTACATGAATGCAACCAATATGAAATAGTGAAATGCTGTAGTGTGTTGTGAAATGCTGTGGTGTTTTGTGAAATGCTGTGGTGTTTAGTGAAATGCTGTGGTGTTTTGTGAAATGTTAGGATTTTGGAAAATCCAGGCGCAATATGTCTCGCCGGAAGAAGTGGAGGACCGGGACCTCGAGGTGGTTTGCCATGCCAGCGGGCCGGGCGGCCCCATTCGTCGAGGAGGAAGACGAATGACGACACCTCGTTGTCTGATGCTTCTGGGGCCTCCAGGAGGGTCCACAGCACAGGTCAGTGCGGCAGGACTTCCCGCTGCCACCGAGGCCAGTGAGCCGCCTCCGTCAGGGCTTCTACAGCCCGGCCCGTCCGCCGCAGCCGGCCTTCGTTTCGGAGCGGCGAGACATCTGGCAGTGTGTGGAGGCGACGTGGCGACAGCCACTGAGAACGAAGGCTCCGGTGGCAACATGGGCGGGAATTCTGAGGGTGCAGTCAGGTGGCGAGTTTTGCAGCGGAACGGGTCACCAGAGAGTACCACAGCTTTTTCGCTGGGGCCCCGCAGCTGATTGCACATCCCCTAACGCAGTGTTATGGGGAATGGAAGCACAGCTGTGTATTAACGGAGTGGATTGACAGGACGCTGAGACTGGGTTATTCACTCCAGTTTTGCAGCATCCCTCCTCCGTTCAAAGGCATAAAAGAGGCAAATCTATTATCCCGAGGGGAGATAGGTTCCCTCTTGGCAGAGATTCAGGCCCTGTTGCAAAAACAGGCAGTGTCTGTTTTACGCTCTCAAGACAGAGAGGAAGGGCACTATTCCCTGTACTTCCTGCTTTCCAAGAAGACAGGAGAATTCAGGCCCATTCTGGATCTTCACAGCCTGAATCTCCACATTGCACGCAGAAAATTCCATATGTTAACTGTAAAACAGTTGATGGGACTGGTGCAGCCAGGCGATTGGTTCACAACCATCGACCTGAAGGACGCTTACTTTCATGTCAAAATTGCTCCAAAGCACAGAAAGTATTTGCGTTTTGCCTTCCAGGGTGTAGCCTACGAGTACAACAGACTACCATTTGGCTACTCCCTATCCCCCCGCACGTTCAGCAAATGTGTGGCCACAACGCTTCAGCCACTGCGCGACCGTGGCATGAGGGTGTTCTTTTATCTAGACGACTTCATAGTCATGGCCAGGCAATGTTTCACACAGCCCAATTGACCCTACACCTAACCAAGTTAGGTTTCGTGGTCAATTGGAAGAAGAGCTCCCCCATACCTCACCAACAGGTGCAGTATCTGGGGATGTTGCTCGATGCAGGCAGCCTACGCGCCACCCTGTCAGAGAGCGGCAGACTGCGACAGGGGGTAACGGTGACAGCGCTGACCATTATGTAGACTCTGGGTCTCATGGCAGCTGCTCACTTTGTGTGTCTTTCAAGTAGGAGGAGAAATGCCAGCGTTCTCCTCCGGTTTATAGGCACTGTGTAAATTATACATATAGAATAATTATGATGATTTTACCACTAAAATACAGCAACACATCTTTGATTCATGTCGTTTATAACTGGAATATTATTATTATTATTATTAACTTTGTCTGTACAAAGTAGCCTGTCCAGGAAATATGCCCAAATCAACAAAAACTGCGAGCCGGCAGGCAAGATGCTCCGCTTCTGAAATGCTTCTGAAACACGCCCAGTGGGTTATGACGCTAGATGGGAGGTCGGACCAAAACCGCGGCGCTGCCGTAACGCGGCGCAGACGGACCCGGTGGAAACTAGGGGAAAGGATCTCATTCAGGTCAAGGGCTATTCAGTTAGGGGGCTTTAATCTTCCACCCCATAGTAGGGCCAGGGAGGCTGTAAAGCCCAAAATATAGATTTAGATATTTGACCTTTCAGATGTTGTTGTAGGGAGCCTATGGAGCAGAAATGAAAGAGTTTTCACATTTTTTACGTTTTGGTACGTTTTTAGGGAAATGTTGTAATATTGCAACGTTGGGCTTAGGTGGGAGCAGAATTCCTGTATTTCTACTCACATTGTCCAAATAAATATATTGAACAACTAAGGGTTGATTTGGAGGATTGATTGCTTACTTAGCCCTATATCAGTATAGCATGAATAATAATCACACATCAGTCATATTTTGTATGAATAGTCATTTATTAAATATGAATACAATGGTAGTCCCAAAAACAGTTCCTATCGTCAGAAAAGCACAGACGGACGTCACACGTGGTGCATTGGGTGTTTGTGTACCCTTTACTGCAGTGTCTGCAGCGTCCTCTCTTTGTCTTCACTGGGAAATGTGCCATTAGGTCCTTGCGTACATCCAGTGGACTTTGGGATCTCTTGGATGGGGCCCCGTTTGGTGGACTCCCATCACCTGAGGATGGTCTCTTCTGAGCAATCAACGGGATGTCCTTGATGTCACTGTCGCTGCTGGGCTCCCGTTCCCTGAAGATGGTCGTCCTCTCTTTGGTGTTTTCAGAGGAGTTGTGTTCACCTGATTAGAACAGAATCAATTTAGATACATGTCAAAAATACATTAGGATACAAGTAAAAAATATTACAGTGAAATATAAAAAAATATTACAAACGGAAAATAGCAGAAATGCATTCTTACCAGGATGAGAGAGGATGCTTGATCTGCCTGAAACTGTCTCCTGTTCAGGATCTCCTGCTTTGCCATCTTTAGAGCTCTGCAGTCCCGCTTGTAGAGGAGCCAGACGTTGATCACAGCAAGGATGATGTTGTGCCAGAAGATGTACACGTACCAGCGTCTGGACTTCATGGGTCTGGTCCAGCAAAGGATGACACAAGTGTGACCGCTCTGCTGTCATACCATTTGACAGCACATATGTTGCGGTTGGCCTCCACTCGGATGTCAATGCTTCCTCTCCCTTTTTTCTTCAAGCTCTTCTCCTCTTCAAGGTTACAGTTGGGTAAGCGCACCTGCCTGGCTGTTCCCACATAATGAATCCCACGATCAAGGAGCTTCACTACCAATGGGACAGGTGAAGTAGTTGTCTGCGTAGATCTTGTAGTTCTGACCTTTTGGAAGCGTGGAGGCAAGCTTCATCACAACATCACCTGACAATCCAAGTTCAGACTTGGCTCGTATCCCATTGACACTGCGTTGGTGCACATCGAAGTCACAGATCATTCCAGAGATTCCAGTTCTCACCCACTTTCTCCGTTTTGGATGGCAGCAATCACATCCTGCACACTGAATTCGAGGACCTCTCTTTGCTGGTGGAATTTTGAAATGGAAAAAGTAATTAATAAATATGTATCAATAATACATATGCTTATTATATTTTAATAGATTTCCTGAAGGAATAGATGTGGTGGGACAAGTGTTCATTCTGTCTGGCTTAACCTATTATCATACTAAAAGGAATGCCCCTTCCACCCCTTCCACCCCTTCCACCCCTTCCAGGTGTCCCGATGCAACAAGTATCTGAATTCTATTTACATTGTACAATTGAGTCATACAATACTACCTGGCTTAGCCTTTTATCATAATAAAAGCAATACCTACACCCATACATGCAGGTAAATCAGTTCAACAAGTCACACAATCCTGCATATTATCATAATAAAAGGAATACCTACACCCACACATGCAGATAAACCAGTTCAACAGTCACACAATGCTGTCTGGCTAATGATAATAGGCTAATTATCATACTAAAAGGGATACATCCAAGTGTCCCAAAACATTTCAGAAACTGTTTCTGCCAGAACCAGAGTTAAATATATTTTTGTAACTAATTAACAGATAAGATACAAGTAGAGTTTAAAATATTGCTACAGATATAATTTCACATACTTTTATGATAAATAATGTATTCATTCAAAATCTTAACAGAGGACACATTTAGAACTTAGTTATAGTGAATTATCAAAGACATTATATTTCTATTAGTGTTTTATTTCCATATGTGAACATATAAGAAGGGCAATCTCCATGACAGGTGCTTATGCTATTTTGACTACCACACTGACCCAGTGTTGTAATATTACATAAGCTGCTCAAATCAAGTTTGATGAATGTATTCCACAATAACTAAATATGTACATGTTCTAGACATTGTAATAATCACAACACACATTTACTACCCAATAGCATTGTGAGGCTGAACAAAAGGACCGTTTGACGATGTAAATGTAGTCTTTAAAAAAACAAAAACATTTACTGACATTTTTAGGATAGCTTAAAGTAATGTTGTACAATTACAACAGTGGGCCTTACATGGGGAAATGTAATTAGTTGATGTGTTTTAAATGTCCACCAGGTGTCACGGTTGTCCCATTTTTGGCAGCAAACTTTTCAGGACTTGAAGGAGAGGAGGGGTCACTGGCACTGTGACTGAAGAAATGTGCCTCCCGGATTTGTTGTCATACACACACCGACTGTCTTTACTAATGGACTATGTCTAGGTCTCATCCTGAAACCACCTTTATTTAAGTCCTCCTTTCACGTCCAGCTAGTGTAATTCAGAAGTAGCGTAGTTGTGTGTGAGTGTGTGTTTACAGGCATGGAGGATGCACACAGTTACAGTTAGGTAAGCAGGGTGTCGACAGGTGAAGAAAACGGGGCTACACCTTCACGGTATTTTACCTCTTCCTGCGGATAAACCTCCCCTGTCCTCCGGGTTCACTTCTCTGCTTTACCCGCTTCTCCTGTTTTCATCACCGGACTCCTCTTCGGGGTTTACCTCGGTAGCAGAAATGTCGGAGGAAAAAACGGATATTTCCAACGAACTGTTCGGTAAGATAACGTTTTGTTGTTTGTCGATCAAGTATTGTAACTTGAGCTGACTAAGTCTTTGTTGTTGTCTAACATAGTAAACAACTTAGTTTAACCTTTGCATCATGTCAGGAAAAATTCAGGCTTTCAGTTCACGACTAAATGTCTGAAAACGTCATATAAACACACAAAAAGCTTACTTAGGACAACATTGAGGTCTTACATTGCTGACTTAACGTTACAACCAATGTCCTAGGTATAGGAATAGGCCTACAAGCAAATTAGAGGTACAGATGTCAGGCTGATTAAACAAGACTCTCAGTAATACTTTAGATATGCTAAGTCCTACTAAAAAATGTAAAAAAATACGACAGAGTTCAATAAAATAGAATTATTTAATACCACAGACACAGCCTTGACTATTATGGGAGTACACTTTTCATTCTACTGGGTGTCCCTGTTAATTCACCTTTCTTCAGTATTGCTGTGGCTGCATTTCAGTATGCAGTATTTTCATGCCTTGAGGGCTAGGCAGCTACCTGAGAGCTGCTCCTCTGTGCCACTTCCTTATCTGAAGGGGGAAGCTTTGGGAAAGGGGTGTGCCCTGTGAAATTCCTTTGGATTGTGAGATATTATCAACCCAGACTGCCTGGACGACTGAGTGTCAGAAAGAAGGAGAAGAAAACAAATGTAAATCACTGCGGTTTTTGTTATGGAATGTAGCCTAAACTGTTGACTTTAAGTTAAAAATGGCACTAATGCAGCCTGGTCGAATATCTTAGTTGGTTTGACCTAAATGGTCCTTTGCAGGGTGATTGTCTAACTAAAACAGTTGCCATCTGGTATTTTTCGTCTAATATCTTGATGTTTAATTGACCAAACTGTACTAGACAACAGTAGGTAATGGCATTTAAGTAATACAGAGAGATGGAAGAAGTACTCATATTATTTACTTAAGTAGCAATACTACAGTGTACTTTTAAAAGTAAAAGTCGTGCATTCAAAATTGTTTAAAGGGGACCTATCATGCAAAATGCATGTCTTTTATACATGAATATGTGTCCCCGGTGTGTCAGGGAACTCACAAAGTGTCAGAAAATAAAACCCTCTCTCTTTTCCTCCGTGCGCAAATCTCTAAAAATGGGGGTACAACGGAGCTGATCCAGATTTGCTATCCAATATGACATCAGAAACATCGCTGTATCAGAAACAATTCCCGACGTGTTTTGGACGCAATAGTCTTTGTTTACATTAGCAAGCATCGCTAACACTCAGAACTAAGCTGTACTGGTGAGAGCATGTGTGTGAAGAAGCAGGAAATAAAAAGGAACTCACCTTGTGGTAAACCCTCAAGAGAGAAAGCCTTTGAGCTCTATACTGTTTCAGAAATAATCCTTGATCTAATAATCCTTGCGTTTCATTTTAGACAGTAGGCTTGTTTGAGACAAGCGAGACCTGCGCAGACCTGCGCAATTGCGATCAACGTCTTGCTAGTGCGTTGCATGATGGTTAGTCATTTTGTCCGACTTGCTCTGGAGGCTCGCCTACATGAGACGTTGAAACCTCGCAGGACAAAGACGCCCGCAGACTTGAGAGCGAGGCACGGCGAGGCAAGGCGGCGCAGTTTCTCTCCACGGGCTGCGGAAGCGAAATGCTTGATGGGAAACGTCTCGCTGGTATCTCGAGCTGAGCGCTCATTGGTGGTTTTTACCACGTGCTGGTGATGAAACTCTCCAATTGGCTCGGCAAAAGTTTGTTGTTGTTTTGTGTCAGTTTTACGTCGCCACTTCCATTAACATTTTTCATCATTGTTCCACAATGTTTATCATCATGAAATTAATATCTATGTATGTTATACTATACTTGCACTGCTTACCGTTTTCATACTTTATATATCTTAGCATATTCATACACACTGTTCATACTGCTCACAGGCTGCTGTGTATATCTAGTGTATTCATACCCCTCACTGTTTAAGCACCATATATTTTTAATAAATGTATTATAATTAGTGATGATTTAATGTGTTCATCACTTCAATGTTGCACTTGGTAAAGGTGTTTTCTTTTCTTAAATGACTTTATATACTACTGCTTAACTCAACCTATATTAATATACAATAATGTATTAGTTGATTTTATATTTTATATTAATAATCCAAAATCTGCAAAGTTAGGAACTTCAACTGTTAAATGAATGTAGTGAAGTAAAAAGGCAGTATTTGCCTACAAAATCTAGGGGAGTAAAAGTATAAAGTAGACTAATCTGAAAATACTCAAGTAAAGTACCTGCATTTTTTACTGAAGTATAGTACGTGAGTAAATGTACTTCGTAACATTCCCCGACTGGTAATACACCTTTATAAAACTTTCTTAAATGATAAAATAATTCCAGGACTTTTGAGTTCAGAGTCTGTTCTCTTTATCATACTGTCATTAGGAATCAACAGCAAACCCAGTACTGGGTGGAGAGGCTGACTCACACACCCCGTGCTCTCTGTTACGGTGTCTGCCTCTCGTTCTCACACTGTATGTCACTGGACGGACTGATGAATGGTGCTTTTTGTTGCTAGCTCCTGCTGATGCTTGTAAAAAGGCAGACCGACCTGACGCTGCTCATCAGCAGCAGTGAAAACTAAAGACGATTTGATCAGGGCTGGCCTTTATGTGGAGAGAGTGAAATGAAAAGTGGTGTAGGATGGTGGACAGGGATGGGGGGGGTCATCGGATTTTTGGCACACACAGATAAGTGTCATACCAAGGCAAGTTAATCACTAGTTTAGGGTTGATCATTCAAATTCAGAAATGTAATTTATAATATATTAGAAAGTAGCAAACTCCTATTTAATCCCAATTTCACAGTCAACAACCCAGAGAGTTTCAGTTCACTATAACACAAATGATCAAAGAGCAGCAAGATTAGATTAGAACATATTATACTTGTTTGCTTGAAAATGACTAAAACTATAAATTTAGCATCAATATAGCTCTTGATAAACCTTCTGTTGATCAACAAACTCAAATACTGAACCATGTTTTGCTTGTTTAGTCTGACCATCAGAGCTGATATCAGACAGTTGGGGCAAGATACATATTGTGTCTTGAGTCAGACTGAAGAACACAAAGCATTAAAAAGTGACTTTGAAATGTGTGTGTGTTAGATCTACTATGACATTGTGTTGAGTGAAGAATGTTGCTGGCACGAGCTGGAGTGCTTCCAGAGATAAAAGCAACACATTCTAACAATTGAGAATCGTAAATTAGCATCTGCTTAGCATTTTTGCTTAAATGAACTCTACAATTTATCTGAAGCTTTTATCCAATAATTACAGTAATTACATCTAAGCATGAAGATACAAACTCTAAACAACAATAATCCTGCAAGTAGCTTTAAAAAGCCAAGCTATAGTTCATTTTGATCGGCCTATGTGCAGTTGAACAGGTGGAAGTGATTGTCTCAGCTCCACTCTTGGACTAGTGGGTCTTCACAACAAAAGTTATTTTATGAGAAAGCTGTTGTTCAAATCCACAATGATTCGTTTTCTAGTTGAAATCCCATGTTTTGACCTGTGGATATTTAACATTTCACTAATGTATAGCTAATAAAAGAGATCACTGCAGGATATTAATAGAGTGTTGGAGCAGCCAGACATTATATGAGACGTGTCGCAGGTTATTACTGTGAAGTCATTAGTCCTCTGTGGGAACTCCTTGTTTTCATATGAGTGAGTTGGACGCGGGGAGAAGTCCATGTGTTTCTGATCAGCCTGCACGCTGCTTCCTGCTCTAATGTTTTCATCCTCCTCATGACCTCATCATGTTTCTGGGCTCAGCATGATGTCACCAAGGGCGGGCCCACGTTCTCATACTCATTTATACTCACCCTCACTTGTTGTTTCTATATTTTACTCTACCAACTTTTTTTTCCTGGCACCATTTTTTCTGTCTCTCTTCCCTCACCTCCTCTCCCTCTCATGCTCTACTACACTACACTACACTACGTGTCACTTGTTAGACGCTTTTATCCAAAGCGACTTACATACTCAATACTGTGGGCAATCTCCACAGGAGCAATTTGGGGTGAAGTGTCTCAGGGACACAAGGACATGCTGACTGCAGTGGGGTTTGAACCTGTGCTCCCCTGATTCGAACATCTACGCACTATTCCACTGCGCCACACGCTCTCTCTCCGCCTGTCACTTAATCGTACTTCTTCACCCTCCCCCTCTTTTCCCCATCTGTCCCCAGATTTTCCCACCACTGTCAAAGTGGGAAAAAAACAGCATCACTGTATATCCACCAGACCTTTTGATCAAAGTAAAGACAGCCACAGTAGTGCAGGAAGACTCAAAACCATCTACAGAGACACATTTTGTTTTATCTGAATGTTTTGCTTAAAAAAGAAGAATATCCCATTATTCCAGGGGTTATATGATGCAACATGTACTATTGACTGTCCACTATACTTTTCACGCAGTGCTCTTGCTTACCAAACAGCTCGTAAACATGTGGTGTCTCCTCTTCTGTGACGTACATCTTAAATGTTATGGTTTGTAAAACACAGTGGAAACATGGAACCAGGGCCTTATGGAGTGTTACAGTTCAGGTTTAGGGAAACTTCATAATGCAAATCAAAATGAACAAAGCTTTTGCAAATATTCTAATTGCTCACGTTTACCAACAAGTATTTGTAAACTAGAGCATTTTAAGGTATTCTCATGTCTTTCTCTGATAGCATCATTTTTCTGAAGAACCTTTTATAAAGAGATTTTTGGAAAAGACGAGTTCCCCGTCCTGGTAAAGAACATAACTTAAATTGATCTTAATTATCAATCATCTCTACAAAAGCTAGAATGATTTCCCCGCGACTCACAGTCGTGTTTGAGAGGATCTCTCTGATACTACTACCAGAGTTAAAGTTATACATCTTTTCAAAATAACTGATATGATGATCAAGATGGACCAAATAATGTAAGGTCATTTAAACCTACGTTGGCACATCTTATAAATTCCCTTTAGTTTTATTATACATCTCAAGAGATCTTGTGATCAAATATGCTATTCTTATTCTATCTAGCCATAGCCCTTTAATTAGTAAAAAATAAATCTTGCTTTCAAAAATCTTGATCTGCAAATTCCTAATGTTGAGGGTACCCACTATTTATGTTTTTTGTCTTTGATAAATAACTGACATTTATTTATGTTATTCTGCATTGTTGTTGTTTTAAAACTGTGCCAAGGAACAAGAAAGACTGACCTACTGTAACCTCCAATGAGCTCCAATGAATACACTGCAAGAACTAATGCTTCCACTTATGAAACTGTGAATACTGTACAAGTAGGTTGTTTTTGTATACTCAGGTTAATCATAGACATGACCCCATTGTGAGGCACCCATAAGCACCAAATGATTTGCACTTTAATGAAGCCCTTGGCTCGAATAAGAGGTGTGGCGTTCAGCTCTGTTTCTGGTTAAGCAGGAGTGAAACGGGGCTTCAGGCCATAGACTCTCCACTCTGAAGCTCTTACACCCATTGTGTAATGTGTTGCAATGTGACCCAGCTGCAGTGTTAATCGTCCCCTCTTCCCCTGTCTGTTGCAGAGAGTGTGCGGGAGGCGGTGGGTCGCAGGGTGAAGCTGACCCTGAGGCGCAAAGTCCAGCTGGAGGTCAAAGGTGACAAGGTGGAGAACAGAGTGCTGGTAAGTGACAGCTGCTCAGTTTTCTAAATACTGCAAATACAGTGAGAATTTCCATCTTCCTGATTTACAAAATTACTTTTCCATACAACGAAAACGCATTGTCAATAATATCTGGCTGGTAAGTCACTAAGCAGATGATTCAGCACAGTAGTTTACATTATTGCACAAGGATTCATGGGAAAATTGAAAGGAATTGAATGGATTTGTTACAATATGGGACCTTTAATCCAAACGATGATGTTTTTTTTTTTTAACATGACAAAGCTGTTTCTTTGCTTTTTAGTTTAGTTTAGTTTTTTAATTAAGAGCATTAACCCCGTATTAAAAACTGAGACCATCATTCTGTAGAAGATAAGTTTCCCTCGAGACTAATTGAGAATGCAGTTTAGTTGTATGGAAACCTAACTTTGTAGGACACCGGGTTAATTTGATTATATATGTTTTTCTTTCTGGTTTACGGTCCTAAAATGTTTAAATAATGAGGTTTGGCATTGAAATGCTTTGAGTGAACGCCACAGATTGTATTTGAACTCCACTCAAAGGATTGTAGGTCGGCACAGAAAAAGAAGCCTGTTTAGGGAACTGCCTTAGAATTATATAGGGTTATTAACGGTCACTACTACTGTTTTAGGTCCTTAGCCCTGAATAGTAGCAGCCCAGCTTCTATAGAAAAGTTGTCCGGCTGCTGGATTCATTACATGAATGAATCATTTTACTGCTCCTTAAAGATAAAAAACGACTCGGCACTGGCGTGGGTGTGTTACTACAGTTGAGAATATAAAATATGAACCAGGAAGTGAAGGATTATCAGACACTACAGACCATAATATGCTTCTCTGAGGCAGATTTTATTACCCTAACAAGTTATCACTGCAGCAGTAATTCGTTTTCAGTCCCTCCTCAAGCACAGTTTTACGCAGCGCTGCAGGTCTTAAAGTCAGAGTGTGTCCTATGCTGTACGCGCTGTAAAAACCCTGAGACAAATGTGTCATTTTTGATATTGGGATATAAATTGTATATACAATTTGATTGACTGACTGATAGATAGCTAGCACAGTTATTATGCATGGTAGCAAATCATCACAGACTGCTCACAACAATTAACAAAGGGCTCCTTACAAAGTAGAGTGGTTTGTGTATCAAATCTGGCGATCCATACTCAGCTTTTTGAACGTTATGAGTGCACAATCTGATAATCATATTGCATTTTGTATTGGGATGCACCCAAATTAACACATTTGAAGTACAGTAATACGCTTATTGAGATCAGCATAGACTGATTTAGTTGTTCAGTTCTGATGTGTTGCCTGTATCTTCTGTTGTTGCTGAGCTAAGCACTGAGTCTTTAGTCCACCCGCAGAACGGCTGCATGTGGTTGTTAAATATTTTTGAATGACTGTGGCTACTGTAGCTCAGTCTGAGAGAGCTGCTGCTGTGAGTCATCTTCTGATGGCCAGTGTCTGTCTGTGGATGTCAGACCAGTGCTTCCTTGTTCCCCACTGATGCTGTTTGTATAAAAAGTATGATCAGCATATTCACTGTCTTTTTTATAAACATTTGGAACCCTCCTGGAGGTGTTTGCTCTCATTCAGCCACAAAAGCCACTAATGTTGGGTGTTCATCCCAAAGGCAACACCTAGGTGGAGTTGAGTTCAAGGCTCTTTGCAGAACACATTGAAAAAACTGAAATGTTGACTTTAATGAATTGTAATATGTCAACCGATTTCACTCACCTGCATTTGTTAAGTTTAAACTAATAATCTTACGTTTAAATAGGTTTCACTTAATATTATTGCTCAACTAACCAAATACAGGGTAATGTGAAATCTGTTGACATATTACAATTAATTAAAGTCAACATTTCAGTTTTTTCAGTGCAGTCAAGCTTTTCCGTGTCAAACCCCCAACTAAGAAAACCATTCTTCCTGCATGAGGGCTTCATGTTGGAACAGGAAAGAGCATTCCCCAAACTGTTGCGGCAAAGTTGAAAACACACTGTCTAAAATATAATGAGACTTCCCATGGTAGGAAATAGGAAGTCCAGACAAAACCCTAGATAACAGCCCCAGATCTTAGCCAGCAGCACTGGTATTGTTTCCAGCTCGGGAGTCTGTGTGTGTCATCATGGCACATGGTTCTCCTGGAGACTCCTACTGTAGCAGGAACGACCACAGAGAAGGATCTGAATACCTTTCAGGGTGTTTGTGTTTTCGCCTGTCTATGGACTGATGTTTAACTGCGATAGCGTTGCAACCCTACGACAAAATTAAGTCAAGTTAAAAAATAAGTCTTGCATTTTTTTAAACAGGTGAGCAACCCCCTCCCTTGCATTTAGCCCCTGGCCCAATTAAGGCTCACACAACTCTGCAGAAGTACATTTAGTCAAGTATTTAACTTAAGTACTTAATAAATACATTTCCATATATTGCTTTTTTATACTTCTACTCATCTATTTACATGGCAAATATTATACTTCTTCTCAACTACATTTATTTCAACACTCAGTTACTTTGTACACATAAAAACACATGATATGTTAGATTGCAGACCTGCACTACTAATTATTCCTTACTTTATATTATTCTGAAATGGGCCATTGTGCAGAATGATTCATTTCACTTTTTGCACTTTAAGTGTATTTTTATGTAATGATTTTTTCACTGCGATAGCGTTGCAACCCTACAAGATAAAGCTCCAACACTTTTCAGATGTCAAGTTGCAGTAGTGGAAAGTACATTTACTCAAGTATTGTTCTTAAGTCATTTTTGACATATTTGTACTTTACCTGAGTATTTCCATATATTGCTACTTTATACTTTTACTCCTCTACATTTCAGTGGCAAATATTATAATTTTTACTCCACTACAATTATTTTGACACTTACAGTTACTTTGTACACATGAGATGCTTATATGTTAGATTGCAGTCCTGCACTTCTAATCTACACAGTGGAGTACTTTTACTTTTGATACTAGGCGTACATTTCGAATTATTCCTACTTTATAGTATTATAAAATTGGCCATTGTGCAGAATGATTACATTTGAGTATATTTTCTCTTTTGTACCTAGGATCTGAATACTCCTCCCAGCAGTGTCTATGAGATCAAAGTGAAGGGCAGGTTCGACATTAAGTGCTGTCCATCAAGGGAGCGAGAAGTAGGGGGGTAGGAAATGGATAAGCCCCCCCCCCACACACACTTCACATTATTGGCCCAAATTGGCCTTGTGGCTGGTCTTTTTCCCATTATAACATTGTCTGCTGCAAAGTAGTTTACTGACAAGGTTTTCTTTTTACAATCTTGACGCTCCCAAATCAGTATACGTAGGGCAACATTTCCGGATACTGCTGCAGCTGCATAAGTGATCTGTTATCTGTGAATCATGGACGACGTGTTGAGTTCAGCTTTTTATCTAAATGTGGTTTGATCCCGTCATTATTCAAGGTTGCAATAAAGTTTCAGTATGATAGATTTAATGCCGAGGCACAAAGTTAGGAAAGAGGCGGGTGTTTCTGAGCCAGGGTCTCTAGTTTCATGTACCTGCAGGTATGTGAACTCACCTCTCTGTGTGAGCGTGTGAATATCCAAACAAAAGCCTTATGGATGTTCTGATTTAACCTAAGCACGCTGGTACACTCAAACCATCCTGTCAACCAAGGAAGTGCTTGGAAACACGTTTTCTGTCTCGTATTTTTCATATTTATTTTCCTTTGACCACATACCACTGCAGTCGGCTCTTGTCAGGACTTGACTCAAGCAACCCACTCACAGCCACAGGGTGTTGGGACACACACGGACACACACACTGGAGCACACACACACCACATTCCACAGCTGTACACCAGCAGATTAAGAACTAAATGCAAAACTGAATGTTTCATGCTGATGTGTCTGGCAGATTTGCTTCAATTGTTTAAAGAAATTCAATACAGATTGTTTCCTGAACCACGTCATAAAAAAAATAAACCATAAATCTGAAAGAGGAAGGCAAACTGCTGAAAATAAAAGTTTCCGTGAGCCAAAATGAAAAGCAAACACAGCTGAGACCTCTTCAAAGTTTAATATAAGGATAATATGAGGAATTGGGATTTATCATAACAGGGCCCTTTTGCTATCATTCTGTAGCCTACATGTTAATCTAATTCCACTGCAGGACCTAGCACGGTTTAGCACAGCTTAGTTAGGCCTTGGTAGGCCAGGCTCACTTTAAGCTGCGTTTCCATTACAGTTTAGTAACTGGGGTAGTTACTATAGTAACACAGTGTAGGCGGGGCGATCGACTGTTCGGCGGGCGGAGAGACGCTGCGTAAAACTGCCGTGACGTCATCTTCAATGCGAACCACAAAACCAAAACATCCGCCGTTAGCTGTTAGCACTCAGAGCTCACAGCTCCTCATATCTGTTCAGAAACTAGACAAAAGTTAAACAAGTACAAACCACAGACTGTCTGTGTCATGGAGAATACAGTCGCTGGTTTATTTATGTCTGTAGGCCGTTGTTGTGAGTGTGAACGGAGCATATATAACGTTAGCTTAGCCCAGTGGTTCTCAAACGTTTTCTGTCAGGCCCCCCCCAACACAAATAGTCACGTAATGGGCCAAGTTAACATTTCACATCAATATGAACGTGAGCATTCCTTTCAAAAAAATCGCTTTGCTAGAACAGTGATAAGAAATAAATACATAATACAATTGTTTAGTTTTGTAGTCTTTAGTTCAGTGAGCCTCTCAGTCTGACAGGAGAGGACTCTCCTCCACCTTGTTGTTGAAAAAGCTCCTTATATCCGTTAGCGTAGCTCGCTAGCACCAGAAGCTAACAACAACGATCTCCGGTACCGGTGCGCGCTCTCTCTCTCTCGCTCGCACACAAAATGGCTCGTTCCACACACACACAGAGCCGAGCTTGAATTAAATACAGAGACCCAGAAGTACTTGTACTGTACTGTATCATATTATTTTCGAATCAATCATTTTCCAAATTATGATTTTTTTTTTTTTTTTCATATCCATTTTTCTTCCTGGTCTCTCGCACCCCCTGGGGGGCGCAGAGGCATGACAGGGGGCGCGGCGGGCCCCCCACTTTGAGAAACACTGCCTTATACCAACCTTTCTATGCAACTTTTTGTCATACAGAAAGCAACAAATGCAGTTTATGCCTACTAGCTGCAATGATCAGTTTAATTATTGTTTTATCTGATGATTGTTTCATTATAAACTAATCATTAGGTCATAACCACTCAGAAAGTAGTGAAAAATACTCATCACACATATTTCCAAAGCTCAATTTAAATATAAATAAATAATACAATAATGCAAATGTTCACGTCCTAGTAGCTGTAACGTCTTTAAAATTCTTGCAAATAAATGAACAGAAGGGACCGACTTGTGGTTTCCCTGACCTTAATGGACAACTTTAGAGAAGAGCAAAGAAAATATCACTTGATATAACATTTTGGTAAAATATAAACACTGTTAAATAACTCCAAATGGAAAGTGATCCTGCCAAGGCGTTTTGGGGAGGTATTTTCTGTGTTAGAGTTTTACTCCCTACAGGGTGTACTTTGAGGGTTGTTGACTCTGCAGACCGTTTACATGCATAAAAACCTTCATAACACACAATGGGACTGGTAATAACCGGAAAAGCATGACATGGGACCTTTAATGATATTTGCAAACAGAGCCACATTAACTATTTTTATTATTTTAGGCTTCCATAAAATGACTTGTTTCTAGTTTAGTTTTCATATTTTTTCTCAA
>CALSBZ010036130.1:61010-72642 GCA_943591055.1 Gobionotothen gibberifrons | reverse complement strand
ATCAGCAGGAGAGGACTCTTTAAAGTAGAGACACTACATACTGATATGAACCTGACAATGAACAGAATAAGTCCTCTTTCAGATCAATGTTCTGTTCAGAAAAACTTGTTTCCCACAGTGATTGTCTTAAGCTCTCATCTTGCTTCAACACAAGTTGAAGCTTGAAGAGAGTTAGCTCAGTTAACCTGGACAGCAAGGATGTGATGTTAAACAAGATAATGTAACTTAAGAAAAAAGACAAACCTCATTCCTTCTCTTACAGTCCAAATGAAACGTATTTAAAAGCAATTAAACTCATGCTTATTGATTTTAATCCACGATAGAGTTTGGTCACTTTGTTGCGGGTGTGACCATTAGCTTTTGGCGGCTAGAGTTAGCATTTCTTATCAGTTGTCTGACTTTATGACTCCTTTATTTGTGCTAATATATTTGATCATTTAGCATTATCCTTAAATGTCAGTTAGGAAGGTTTAAGTTCTGTAGCGTGTTGGGGCCTGGCTGCAGAGGTATACTCCTGTCCAGCAGCATGATCATTATACAAGTGCCACAGTGAAATTGGGCGATCCACTGTGACAGTCCAGTTGATTCCAAAGGTGTTGGAGGGGGTTAATGTCATGGCTCAGGAACATGTTCCTCTACTCTGGGTGGAGGTATTGGTCTTTTCCCCCAGGCTAAAAAGCATTAGGTTCAAATGTTCGCAGTAAATGCACCTACAATTCATTTAACCCATCCTTACTTGACTGCACCTGACAGCTATTTATCCTAACTACTTTTACTGTGGTGTGGTATCTTTTAACAAATACATGTCTTCTACTGCAAACCAAATGTCCCCTCCAGGGAAAATGGAGATTCACTTAAACTGGAGCTTGTTTTGTGTACAGGAGGCTAAGTGTTTTGCATTTTCCTGATTTAAAAAAGTCAAAAGTATTCCTAAAATGTTGAAAGCCCATTGTTTTGTCTTAAACATCATGTCTACCAAGTGTTTCCTTCATTGAAGCTAAGGCACTAGCAATACAAAGTCAGAAAACTGTTGCCTTGGATATATACTTTAGCAGGGCTCAACCCTTTTGAACAATGTATATTTAACAGGGATTCTTTGACTGACATTGCGATATGATTCGTTTAATTTTTACATCGGTATTCTATTTTTCCTAGAAAAATATATTTAAATAATGGTGATATTTTTTTGTTGCACAAATATGAATGTAAAAATAATGGTTTTATTAAGTTTGTATGAGACAATGACGTCGCTGCAGCACTACAATATTGTGTACATATATTTTGACACATATTGCACCTTTAACAAATATTGCATCTTATTTGATCTGGATATTGCACTCATATTGGGATTTTAATAGAATCACAATAGCTTTGTCAGCCCTTGTCTTATGTGTGAGTTTGATATTGTTGCTAATCAGATGTGCTAACAAAACAGTTATGGCTCTTTATGACCTAGAGCCCCATATATTGAGGTGGAGTCAAAACACTTTGAAACCAACAACCTTCTTTTCTCTTTCTCTTGCCCCAATTCTTCTTTCCATGTAAACACATCGCTCAAAAGCTTAGAGTGAAAGCTGGATAAATGTGAAACGTATGCATTCCTTTATTGTAAGATTTAATATTTCGTGTTAAATGTTTCCTGGGAAGATCCTGGAGTTTTTACAAATGCAAATTAATGAATTCTCTTGAGGAACATTGTGGAGAGCAAGTTCTGTTTGGTTATTTAATGAAGCAAAAATCACAAAAAGCGGACATTATATTTTTGTGTTTTCCCAAAACGCCGCAACGGTTGATGCCTCCATGAATAAGATGTCAACACTGTCATTTCATCATCTGTCTCCTCTTGCTGATCCAGGTGGAACACTCCTTCAGCTACCTGGATATCCAGGGGATCAGCAGCAACAAGCCCACTCAGGTACACACACAAACAAACAATAATGCAACGCTTATTGTGCATTACATTCATGTCATACACACATTCCTTACAACACCTGAGCAGCAGCTTAAAAGTTACACACATGAACACACACAGATGCACTAACATCTTTCAACACCGTCTGGTTGAGAAAGGATATTAAACACTGATTTATTGGATACATTCTTTCCAAACAGATCAAATCAAGAAGGATCATTTGTTTGACTACACTCACCTGCTCAGTGTAATTCATAGTAACCAAATACAAATGAATGACATTTTCATTTTCTGGTATTGTATCTATTTAAATGGCTTTGTTAACCTTCAGACTTGAAATATTAATATTATTTAGTTAATATTTATATACGTGCCCAACTTATCTTTCATGATGTTTGTAGTTACTATGCCATCATTTTTGGCAACAAACATTGAAATTGAAAGACTCTATTTTCTTTATAAGCTATGCTTTCATCTGACTCACTTACTACAACAGATGTTGTCAATTGTCTTTATAAATGTGTTGATTTAAAAGCATGGGTGCTTTTTTATCACCTCAACATCATGTGGAGTCGTTACATGATGTAGCTTTGTGGTTGTCGCCCCCTGCAGCTGGTGTTGGAGTATGAGCGCGGGCCGTGGAGCCTGCGGCTGAGCTCGGTGGAGGAGGTGGACGAGGTGATCGCTCACATCGGCTGCTGCCTGCACCGCATCCGCCCCGCCTGCTCACCTGTGTAGGTACCACCCTGAGGGTCAGTGAGGAGGAAGAGACAGGGAGCCCTTCAGAAGGTCGAACAGGAAGCAAACTGTTCAAACACTTCAAATCTTTATTCAGAGATTAGGAGGATTCTGTCGAGTTGAAGATCAATGACTAATATCTATAGTTACTCAATAGGAATGACAACACTAGAGAATTATGTGAATCTATAATAAACGTTCGAGAAAAAAAGAAGTGTGAGGACTAGTTTAAAAATAATCATACTTTAGAGGAATTTATAGAACAGTTTTAGTGAGAAACATGTGGTGCACTTAACACATTTGAAATACATGTACCAATAGTATTTTGGCGGCAGTGTGGTAAGTTATAATCAAATTGTAACTTTTGATACTTTTGATTAAATAAGTTATGTGCTAGAAGTGAGTTAGTTAAAATGGTAGCTTTGCTTGAACACTGAAGGTGGACGAAGATGAATTACCGTAATCGTAGCTGTAATTATTTACAAACCTTAAATACATTTAAATTTAAATAGAAAAAACAAATATGTTACTTTTACATAAGTCAGTGATTTTACAGATACATTCCTACTTCAGTAGACGAATAAATGAGTCCATCAACAAAACATTCATCTGAAACTATTTAAAAAATGAATTAGCCATTATAATTGTTTTTTTATTTATGCAGACAATTGAGTAGTTCCTACCCCTCAAATGTGAAGATTAGCAAATGAAAGTGTGTAGGGAGTGAGTTGTTAGTTAAATTCATTGAAATGTCCTCTGGTTCCCTGCTTGTCTTCTCCCTTCGTCTGTGAAAGTTGTGGGACTCACATGACAATCATTTAAAAATGTTCATCAAGTTTAGAAATGATTGATTGTCTTTTCCCTCCCCCTCCTCCTGCCTCTCTGTAAGGAAGCAAGGTGATGAAGAAGCTGAGTCTGAAGCCTCCTGAGAGGACGGCGTCCCTCCAGGCCCTCTGGGAGGAGCAGAGCTCTGCAGACCTGGGGCCCTGCGGTACATCTGCCTCCAAATGTCCAAAACATATCCAGACCAATAAAAGTGTATCTCGTGTGACCATTTGTATTTCCTCATGTTACAGGCGGGTTTTCTCATCAGTACTGGTGTGTGTGTGATTACCTGGGTCTGCCGTACAGAGAGGAGGTCCAATGGGTCAGTGACTGAGAGTCAATCTGCTTCTGTCTCTCACTTCTGTTGTTGTCTCCATTAACTCAACTCTATTTCCTGTTTTAGTAATATGTATCACCTGCAGCGGTTAAACACCTGGTGCTTCTACGTTAGTCTTCTGCCACTACTTCTTTGTCTCCTGAATATATTCTTGTTTTTCTTCTGCTTAATATTAGTGTCATTGTGTGGGCTGTTGCTTCCTCTATTGCTATACTGTCCTCCGGTATTCTTTTGCTTCTTGTTTTTTTTCTACTTTCCCGTGTGACTGTACCTCAACACACCGTTATAAAGCTATTCCCTTTCCTCTTCCATACCCACCCCCGCCCCCCCAGGATGTGGACACCATCTATCTCACTCAGGACACCAAAGAGCTCAACCTGCAGGACTTCATTCACCTTGAGAACAGGTTTGTACACTGCTCAGCGCCTGTGAGAAATGCGTGTGAATATGCATCCAAATTCAAACAGTTTACCAAAGTGAAGTTACACTGATGAGAAATACGTTGACACTCCAGGCTCCCAATTCTGGCCTCACAGCACTGGCTTCCAATTCGGTTCCGAATTGATTTTAAACTCCTTTTATTTGTTTTTAAAGCACTAAATGGGCGGCTCCGGCCTATATAGCCGAACTCCTCCAGCGCTACACCCCAGGCAGAGCCTTAAGGTCTGCTGACCAGCTGCTGCTGGTAGTGCCCCAGACCAGGCTTAATCAAATCAGAATGTAATTCTGCTCACAAGCAGTGGGCATGAACAGTATAAAAACAATACACAACATGGTAGAATTAAATAAAAAGCAATAAAAACAAACAATAAAAATAAAATGGGACAAATTAGCTCGAACAAAGAGTGGGTATATATGGAACAATAAATAAGGTCTGTGTTTTTGGTTCTTTAGTGCAGTGGTTCTCAAATGGGGGTACGCGGACCCATAGGGGTACGTTGGAGTACTGCAGTACGTGAGATTTATTTTATGTTAATGAAAAAAAATAGATAAATATACCAATTTTAGGAAAAGTAACAAAGTTTGAGCAGTGTGGGTTTTATATTAATAGACTAGAGTTACACATATTTCAAAACACGAAGTGTAATAACTGCAGTTGCCTCCCTGTAAGAATGACAAAGATCCTCAGTGAAGCACAAGCCCATGTTTATCACTATCATAGCAGCTGCAGTATATATTTAAGTTATTTCTTGTAATTCTTCCCTGCAGGGATCTGGTGGCGATCATCGCAGCTCTGGAGTACAACCAGTGGTTCACTAAAGTCTCCGCCAAAGACTACAAACTGGTAACATTCATACAATCAACTGCATACAAGTCTGTCTGATTCCTATGTCAAATAATCAAATGAAGTGTGTGTGTGTGTGTGTGTGTGTGTGTGTGTGTGTGTGTGTGTGTCCTCCAGTCGACAGATATATGTGAGCAGATCTTGAGGGTGGTGGCTCGGTCCAGCCGGCTGGAAGAGCTGGTGCTGGACAACACTGGACTCAGAAGGTCAGAGGTCAAATAATAGAAGCTTTGTCCTGGTCATGGTTTGTGCTTAAATCTATTACTCTAAATTGCTCTTCTGTAAAGTAAGAGTAAATAAGCAGACTGTGCCCAGGACCAAAGTCCATTCTGGATATCAAATGTATGTTTGCTAGTTTGTTGATTGTGCCTGATGTAAGGTGAGAGGTTATCAAATGTCACACCATTCATTCTTGCCAAACCGGAGCACTCATTGTGTCATTCTGTTCCTTCTCTTTCTCCTCTTCAGTGATTTTGCTCAGAGACTGGCCAGCGCTCTGTCCCACAACCCCGCCTCCACGCTGCAGACCCTCAACCTGAGCAACAACTCCCTGGAGGACAAAGGTTCAAACGTGTGCACACACACACACACATCCTGCATCCTGCTGGATTAATTGTATTATTGACATGCTTACAGTATATAGGTCACATACTGTATGTGTCCTTGTTTTAACATAAATACGGAAGAAATATATTTATCTAGATATGGCACATTAGATTTGTGTATTTTTAATTGTTTCCAACATATTTGCTATAAAGGTACCTTGCTTTTTTGAAACGTTCAGTCTTTCAAAGGGCTCCCAGGTGTTGTGATGCGCCCCCTGGTGGCTATATTAGATGCTCTACTGACAGAATGTGTTACTCTCTGCAGGTGTTGCTGCTCTCAGTGCTCAAATTGCCAAACTGCCCATGGGCCTGAAGCACCTGAACCTCTCCAGGACCTCCATGTCTCATAAAGGTGAGCAGGAGAAACAAACATGAAGTCATATTTAATTATTGTCCTGAATTAAAGTTTCAGGAGACTATATTTGTCCTTTCCTGCAGGTGTGAGCAGCCTCTGTCAGGCTCTCTGTGCCAACCCTGCAGTGTCCGCCGCCCTCACACACCTGGACCTGTCGGGGAACTCGCTCAGAGGAGACGACCTGCAGGTACAGAGATACCTCCTCTGCTTCTATCACACTAACCTTTAAGATGATTTCTGCAACCCCACAGTTTGTTGTACTTTATTAAAAAAAACATTGGACTTAATTGGAGATGGACAAGCTCCAAAGGAAGACAGTTTTTTAGGACATCTGATGTTTTTAAATGACAGCATTGATCTGTTAAGATGTCTTGTGTATTTATTTTCTGCACAGAACCTGCACAGCTTCCTGAATAACCCAAACTGCCTGGAGACTCTGGACCTGTCTAACAGTGACTGCCCTCTGGATCAGGTATAATCAGGCCATACACAAACTAACGTTTTTATCATTTATTAATTGTATTGAGTTCATATAATAAACAGAAACATTTCAAGCTAACACTTACTAAATTCACTTTGAACTAAACTGGTCCCAATACATTTATTTAATCAGTCTAAGCATTGGTTTAAAATAGGTAAGATATAATAAGCAGAAATACATTAAAAGGGAAATGGTATAGATATATGCACTTCCAAGTAAGGTAAACGTGTGTAGAAGTTCCCAGCCAATCAGTATATACTGTTTAACACTGTACACTATCTAACATTTACACTTTATACTTTCAAGACTCTGTTAGGCCGGAGTTAAGATGAAGATTTCATTCATTAATTAAAGAGTCAATTGTATAACTTAATGATCATGATAACGCATTATTTTAATGCAGGTTATTTTTGTCTGCACTGCTAAGCTTGTTTGGAATAAAAAATGTTTTCAGTTTGTGCTCAAGTGTAGTTTTGTGTTTCTAGGTGTGTGCGTCTCTGCTCGGAGGCTGCCTGAAGCATCTCTCTGTGCTCAACATGTCAAAGTCAGTCTTCTCTCACAGGTCAGATATTAAACTCACTCTTCTATCAGCACACAATTCTATTTCTATCAAATTCAGACCACATTATACACTTTGGATCGGATTGGCAGATTGCTCCAACATAACACTGTTCAACAAATACTACATTAGTTTAAATGTACCTGTTTGAGATTTACACTACTTGTATTTTGCTCTGATTGTTTGACTGCTCTGTACAGTGTTGTTTTAACTCGTCTGTCCTCCCATCCACACAGGAAGATTAAAGAGATCCCTTCGTCCTTTAAGCAGTTCTTCAGCAGCGCTCTGGCTCTGAGCTCAGTCAGTCTGTCAGGAACCAGGCTGCCTCTGGAGGCTCTGAAGTAAGAAAATACCCCTGAAACCTGAAGACCCACATCAATACATGTTTCATTTTCTGCAGTCCAAAATTAAATCAGTTACGGCCCGTCCACACGGCGGCGTGCGTTGAAGCTTCAACGCTTCTGCCCATTCACTTTGAATGGGGTGACGTCACGCTTTGCCGAACTGCATTGTGGTTCCGTCGCTTCGCTTTGCTCGCGTTGAGCAATGTTCAACTTTTGAAGCTTCGACGGAAGCGTCAGCCAATCAAATCATATGCCAGTACAAGCTCTATCCAATCAAACCGCGTGCTTGTGTGTCCGGGGCAGGAGATTCATGTGATTGGTTGTTGGTCGAGTTTCAGACACGCCCACCGGCAAGCTTCAACGCACGCCGCCGTGTGGACGCTGCGTCAGAGTTATGGATAGCTACAAAGTTGTCCGTGTAGTGAGAAGAGAAAATGTGCAATGACAGGAACAACTATTTTCTACTGTTTTAGTAATCCAAAATCTAACATATTAAGATTAAGTAATGATACCACTTTCTGAAAGCTACTGTTGACTGATAAGTCTTGTTTTTTTTCCCGCAGAGCGTTGTTATTGGGGCTCGGCTGCAACCCAAACCTCAGCGACGTGTCTCTGGATCTCAGCTGCTGTGAGGTAAAACTAAACATAAACACACTGTTTAAACATTCGCAATCATAAAAAACACTCACAGATCCTAAAAAAAAGAGGACATACTATTTATATTTTTGTAGGTTAATATTTGTTTTTGTGCCCTGTTCAAAAAGCTCTTTATTGTTCTCATACTGCCTGTGCTGCAGCACCTCTTTTCACCCTCTGTCTGAAACCAGAGCCCAGTCTGTTCTGATTGGTTAGCTAGCAAGCTCTGTTGTGATTGGTCAACCACTTAGAGCTGCCCTTAGCCTACAATGTGTTGGAGCACTAGCCAATAGAATCTCAAATGTTACATAGCGTTTCAGGCAAGGAGGGAGTGGTGTGGGAGGAAAGGGAAACCCCCAAAAAGCAGAATAGGGCCTCTTCATCTAGTTTATTTAAATGGTACACTCTTTTCCTCTCAGCTGCGTTCAGGAGGCTCCCAGATCCTGGAGGGATGTGTGGCAGAGATTCCCAACATCTCCAGTCTGGATATTTCTGACAACGGTGAGGACATTTTATGTTTGAAACAGTTATGATGCCGCTGTATTTACTTTGATGGCAGCAGTTGATGTTTCTGTGCTCCTCCTCAGGGCTGGACATGGACCTGACCACCCTGCTGGTCTGGCTGGCCAAGAACCGCTCCATCAGACACCTGTCACTGGGCAAGAACTTCAACAACATCAAGTCCAAGTGGGTGACTAACTGACACAAAAGCAGTATTCCAGCTTCCTGAAAATGACATTGCTTCTGGATTGTTACATTTATCAAAGTACTTTATAATAATGAAGGTGACTAAGAATGCACTTACAGTATGTGGTCCCATATATATTTAAAATGTTACTACACATTGGTTTGTCATTTAATCACATTTTCATTTTCAACATGTTCTGCAGAAATGTGTCTCAGGTCCTGGACAACCTGGTTCACATGATTCAAGAGGAAGATTCAGTACGTGAAACATTTTAACATCAATTGAACATTACGTTTTTTGTTGTGATTCATACCAGTTCTCTTGCTGTTATTACCATTAAGAATGTCCCTGTTGATGAAAAATGAACTATATGTTTACAGTATATAGTTTATAATATAATATTGAATATCAATGTGTTTCCCCTGCAGCCGCTGACCTCTCTGTCCCTGGCTGACTCCCGGCTGAAGACAGACCTCTCCATCGTCCTCAACGCTCTGGGCAGCAACACCTCTCTGACCAAACTGGACATCAGCGGGAACGCCATGGGAGACATGGGGGCCAAGATGCTGGCCAAAGCCCTGCAGATCAACACCAAGCTCAGGTGAGCAAGGATTATCCTGGAAAAGCTATATTCATTGTGGGAGCTGCTACATCTGTGTGAATTTGGGCCTCCTTATGGTCGGTAGAAAAGCCCATGTGCAGGGGGCTAAGTCCCCGCTGTCAAGTATGCAGGTTCGACACCCACCTGCGGAAAGTTTGGGGATGCGGGAACGGTTAATGTGATGGGAAGGTAACTGATAGAAATCTGGTAAAACGTATGCGAGATCATCTCTGTTCAGATCAGAGACAAAAAAAGATAGCACTTTCACTTGTTATATTCAAATGTGTGTGTGTGTTTGTGTTTGGGTATGTTTGATCCTCTTGGGTTGTGTGTGCAGGACGATAGTGTGGGACAAGAACAACATCAGTCCTCAGGGTCTACAGGACGTCGCTGCTGCTCTGGAGAAGTAAGTATGAAGCAGTCACTGAAGGTACAATTCCGATGCATGCTATCCGTCCTGCTCTGACTTTGTACTAGTGTTAAGTCATGTTAAGTTACTATTTTCTCCCCCCCCAGGAACTACACCATTCGCTTCATGCCTATTCCCATCATGGATGCTGCTCAGGCACTGAAGGCGAGCCCAGAGAAGACGGAGGACGCCTTACTGAAGGTCATTGCCCTGTTTCTTTTATTATTTTGTAAAGAGTACTCTATAGGCGCGTTCACACCAAGTACTTTTCCCACAAAGGTTCCTGAGAACTCTTTAGTTCTCATGAACTAATAAGTACAGATCGCGTTCACACCGGAAATAAGTCCCTGGGGGTGGATTAGGCAAATGAAGCCGCTGACGTCACTTCTTCTTCTTCTGCTTTGGGTTTACTGGCAGGCCGCAAACAACTTCACGGCGTATACTGCCGCCCAAAATTCCCGGCCGGAAGTCCCCGGAGTTAGGGACTGGCTTCAGTAGAAGCGGCTGGGACTCCCAGCAGCTTCTACTGAAGCCTTCCGAGTAAACGGCCAGAACGCCGACACCTCCTCATCTCCACCGCTCCCATGTTTTATTTTGTTAGTCTCTCTGCGTTTCTGCGGTGGGCTAATGCTAATAATGCAATGCGAGGATAATAAAATGGCGGCTTCACAAACGTTTTTGGGAGTTTGACGGGGCGTGGTTTGCATTCTGCCCAGCCAATCAGACATAGGAACCTTTTTCTCCCACGAAAGTCCCTGCTCTCTAGCAGGGACGGAAAAGGGGGTAAAAAAGGTTCTCTAGAACTAATTTAGTTCCTGGGACTTTTTGGTGTGAACACAACTAAATCGTAGTTCTCAGGAACCTTTGTGGGAAAAGTACTTGGTGCCTTATACGATAAGTTAGATATAAGAGTATAAAAGGGGACACGCTCTCTCTCTCTGAAACGCTCTGTTTTAGTGCCTGTCTCTTTAAGCAGACCCTCTGAGAAAGCCTAGTCTACTCTAATTGGCTTGCGAAGAAAATTGTGAAGGTAGTTCTTCTCAGCCATGGGTGCAGAACCTCTGATGGGGTAGGGTATATTCTGATACTTCAAGTGACAAAACTAAAAGTACAAGCTGCAGATTGGCTGATTTCACAATATTATATATTTGTATTGTGATGTTTTTATCACCAACAATTACATGTCATATAGTTTTAATGTTTGTTAAAGTTGAACCAATTTGAGTTACTTTTTCAAATACCGGGTAGATTATTGGTAAAGTACGGAATCATATCATATCATCATCACATGTGTTTTTAAATTTACAAATGTCCTAGTAGCTATGAGTGTTAAATACATGTAGTGGAGTAAAAAGTAGATCAAATGTTGTGAAGTAGAAGTAAATGTAAACATAAATGCAATTACTGAAGTAAAGTACAAATATGTCAAAATAGTTAAGTACAGTGCTTGAATAAATGTACTTAGTTACATTCCACCATTGCCAATGGAGGGGAGCCAAATATAAAGTTATATATAAAGTGTGATTCCCATGTTTTTATTTTTATTTCACATTTTATAGGTTATTAGGCATTTCAAATACCCAGATGTTTGAGCACAAGCACTATAATATAATATTTCCCCTTTAAAATATTATCTGTAATCACATTTCATTTTGACAGTTGAATAGTTGTGTTTTGTGGTGCAGATGGAGCAGTACCTGCTGAGGAACCATGAGACGCGTAAATACCTCCAGGAGCAGGCGTACAGGCTGCAGCAGGGGATAGTCACCACCACCACACAACAGGCAGGCTCTCCAACACACACACACATACACACACACACACACACACACACACACACACACACACACACACACA
>CALSBZ010036130.1:29278-61000 GCA_943591055.1 Gobionotothen gibberifrons | reverse complement strand
ACACACACACACACACACACACACACACACACACACACACACACACACACACACACACAAATCCCATTCAATGAGTTAACATATCAGGGTTTGTATTCTGACCTGTGGTATCTGTGCTGCAGATGATGGACATGATGTGTGTGAAGGTGCAGGACCACCTGAACTCTCTGAGGTTCACAGAGACCAACTCGGTCCAGGAGGACATGAAGGTGGCAGAGAACTTCATGAAAGACGCCAGGAACTCCAAGACAGTAAGAAGACATGATTTGTGGAAATAATCGCTTCAATCCTCCAACTCCCATAGCTGACTGAATATTTAGAGACAGTAAAAAATCACCTTCTACCTGTTAGACAACACGCTTAAAACATGCATTGGATGTTTAGAGACATATAACAATGTTTTCATCATTTAAATTTTATGGTGTAGATTATCAACTGCCTCCTAGTGATAAGGCATGGGACTATATGAACATTTTAACTCACGATTATCCTGGCCAAAATAATCGTGATTCACGGTATTATCCCAATTATAATAAAGAATATACTTAAAAATCTAAAAATGGCACGCAAACTAAAATCTACATTGCATTTTGTTACACGATCAGTTTTGCCATCACAGATAGGGGCACAGGTTTTAAGTAAAATGACAAACAAACAACATTAAATAAGGTAAAAATACACATCATAAGGTGCCCCTGCATAAATGAAAGGTTAGGTAAAATGTAATAAGAAATGTGTGTGTTCTTTCTCACATGATCAATCCTTTATGTATTGTCCACTTATATACAATGATCATTGGCTACACAGCTTTTCAATTAACACATTTTGGATTATCCCAATAATGGAAAGATTAAAATCATTATTTCGTTTATCAGCAATATACAATTCCTATTTCATGAATTCTCTTTGAGCTGCCAGCCAAATAAATACATCTAAAGCCGTAACTTTATTACATTCCTCCTGTTAAAAATATTTCAACCTGTTTATAACACCTGCAGTGAATAATAAAAGTAATTTGGCATTGTACTCTTGTGATTTGTTTTATCTCTCAGTTTAAAAAATATATAAATTGATAGAATATTCAAAAATGCAAATTGACTTCTTAAGAAAATCAAAGATTAGTCCAAAAAATACTTTTTAAAACGTCTGAACGACCTCCTCTCTCCTCCCTGCAGCTGCTCCCTAACCTGTACCACCTGAGGAGTGGGGGCTCCAGTGGAGTGTGTGTTGGAGCCATTCAGGACAAACTGGAGTCCATGGCAGGAGAGGTTTCCCGGGTGATGGACGAACAGCTGCAGGTACTGAGCTGCTGTTATTACCGTAACAGTATCTGTGACAAGAATTTGTAATGTAATCTTACATTTATGACTTTCTAAAATCAAGCCGGAATACAATGTATCGTTTAAACTGTCCTATCTCGTCCTCCCCAGACGATGCTGGTGTCCATGGTGGACACTGCAGAGGGTCTGTGTCCAAATGTGATGAAGAGGAGCAGCCTTCGCCAGGAGCTCCTGAAGGCCGGATCAGGGAAGATGACGGTTCCCCGCAGCTTCATCAGCACCACGCTGCTGGAGCAGTCCGGGGTCGACATCATCAACAAGATAAGGTCTGGTCTGCTGCATGTGTGTTGGCCAAGGTCCTAGAGTCATTTTGTGATCAGTAGAGAATAAATCCACTACTGTTACTTCGAGGAGAACATGTCTAGTATTGAGTTACTGCAGCTGATGTGGAATTTCAAGGTGGTAATTCATTTTTTCTCCATACATCTGTCATGTGCCTCCATGACAAACTGGTTTTCTTTCACGCCCCTGTGCTGATAACTGTGAAATTACAGAAGTCTAAGTTTAAATATATGTTTTCTTTTCTGATATTTTTAACACCTTAGGCCTTTATGTGAAATATGAATAATGAAGAGAGTTGTTTTGTTTGTACTTTCTAATTTCTGTTATTTTGAAGTAGTTCATACCCTTTCTTCTGCTACAAAAATAAACATTTACCCAAAATGTAACAAGAACCAAACTTGCAAGTACCATGCAGGATCTGCAAATCTATGTGGCCACTATTTGCACTTTATTTTTCCAAACGGGTCTTGTTAATGTATCTGCCTAAAGGCCTTCAGTCAACATCTAACACTTGTCTCAGGCAGCCAAGTGGTAGCTAAATATTTGGTGAGTTGGTCGGACGGAGAATAAACAAAATATGTATGTTGTTTTTATCTTTATGAAACAGTGAATTGAAGCTGAGCATGGCCTCTTTTCTGTCTGATCGTATCGTGGATGAGATCCTGGATTCTCTGTCCAGATCACAGCACACTCTGGTGAGTTCCCTCTCTGCATGTCAGTTTGTCTTTCTTTGTGTGTGTTTTCATGTCCTTTCATCCCTATCCTACTTTCTCCTTCTGTCTCCAGGGTGACCATCTGATCAGGAAGAGTCAGCCACTGCTGCATCACGATCCCCCGCTGGAGGCAGAGGTTCTGGATGAGGTGGTTCTGCAGCCAGCCAATCACAACCAGGATCAGAAATTAAAACATGAGCGGGATCACAAACACAGGCTGGAAGACATGGACACATGCATTGTAAGACACAAAACAATAAAAACAATTTGTCTGCATATCAGTCTGTAAACAATGGTTTATGAGTAGTCTGTATATGTTCTGTGTTATGTGGTTGTGTAAAAATACATCATCTCAGCAGATTTGCAGTTTTGAGCGCACATTGTGGATTAAATAAACCATAATTTTTACTTCTAAACAAATTGATTTAAAACCTGTTTTTGTTTTTCAGATGACCCCTAAATCCAAGAGGAAGAGTATTCTGGTCAGGATGCTGCGCCCCGTCTCTGTGGCATTTGGTGAGAGAGAAAATGTGTTACACATTGTTAGCTTTAGGTAGCAACTATAGACACAATCTATTTCTCTTACTTATATTTTAAGAATACTGTTCCTGCCCTGAGCATTTCCTGTTCAAATCTTAAACAATTGTTACTATTAAATTGAAATTTCCTCACCCTCTGCCGTTCACACTCATTCCAAAGTAAATGGCTGTGGATATTTGTATATCAAATACAATTGTGTTTCTGTCTAGCTCTGTAAACCAAGTGACCAATTAGATTAAGTTAAAACCATGAAAACAATTATTTATGTGGTGATTTTATTTATAAAGCCAGTTTAATTCTGGTGGAATTGGGAGCTGGGTTTATAAAGTTTCCAGTCAGGATGCTTTAGTTTGTTCTCTTTCAAAGGTTTACAAGATCTTGGCATGGTCATTTCTCCTTCTTTAAAAAAAAATACAACCGTATTTTTAGCTTTTTTTCAGCAGTTTGGAGATATGTCAAGACCATGTCAGGTTTTTTAGGGTGTTGATACCCTGGAACTTGAAACTGTTCACAAGCTCTACCGAAGCTCAGGGTCGTCATCTCCTTTTTCTTAATTCAACATTCAATTCCTTGTTTTTACTGATAATGAGCAGGAGGTTGTTCTCTGAGCACCACTGGGAAATATTGTTGATTTCCTCTCTATATAAATGTACATCGTTGCTTGTAGTTTGGCAGATCATGTTACAGTCATCCATCAACTTTACAACAGAGTTCTCTTCATGAGCAACTAGAACAAGAAGGGACTAAGCACAAAACCCTGGGGTGCTCCAGTGTTGGACACTAGAGTGAAAGAGGTGCAAAACGATCTGACTCAGGTCCAAAATGAGTGTAATTCTCTCAAGTCAAGTTTGTAGTTTTGATTTAGTTTGGCTTAATTCAATCAACAGGCTGCAAACATCATTATTAACTGTTTATTTCCCCACATGGCTATGCCTTCTGTCGGACCAACAGAGATGGAATTTGACCTGGACAAAGCTCTGGAGGAAGTTCCTATCCATGTCGAGGACCCCCCTCCACCTCCTCCTCCTTCACAGCCATTGGACAGAGCGTCGGCCTACTATGGAGACCTCCCCCCTCCCCCTACTCCACTGGATACAAAGTCTGTCTGTCTAAGCGAGCTGCCAGCGGTGGAGCACAAGATGCTGGAGAGTCACACGAAACAACGGCCAAAGCCCAAGAAGAGGACCAAACCCAGCCGACCAACTGTAGGTGTCCCTCAGGGAGTGATTGTTTTTGTTTTGTTGTCAACTGTTCAGTAAGAGCACAAGCATATATTTGTCATTTATTTATTCACATTCACCATTCAATCTAAATCTTTACCAAATGTATTTAGATGACTTTGCTAGCAAAAACAGTTGTTAATGAAACAAATAGACCCTGAAATGTTTGAATCTATTGTAAAAGCCTGTGTTTGATCATAAGGTTGCATTGCAGTGCTTTTCATGTTGGGCCTATTAACACTTAGCGATGTGTGTTTCTTGGAAATAAGTCCTTTACCATGAAAAAAAAGCATTAAGACATTACTAATCTTCTAAAGCAATCGAAGTCAATTAACTTCCTGATTAGTTGACATAACAGGGGGAATACTGAATCAAAACACATATTTAGGTCATTCCCTAACACCAGAATCTATACTGTGGTCTTTGAGCCAAAAACTTTTTTTTTAAAAAGATGTTGACAGGAACTCAGGAATTCTGTTGTCAAGGTCTTTAATTCCCTGACAAGATTATATGCTGCCAGCCTTAAATGTAATTGAGTCTCTTCTCTCCATTAAGCGGAAAACCACCGGCAGCTCCGCGCCACAAGATGCAGAGCTAAACAGCATTATGGGAAAACTGGATGAGGGCCTGGATGACTTCTTCACCAAGAAAGTCATTAAACTCAGCTTCAAGTGAGAATCAAGATACAAACATTGTTACAGAGTTTTACATGAACACAACAACGAAAAAACACAGCACTTCCTCATAGTCTTCTCAGTTTTCATCAACACGTTTTTTATGATCTTTGTGTAAAAGACAATGCAGATTGTACAAAAGGAGAGTATGATTGTGTGTCATCAGTATAAAATAAGTGAACAGATTATTTTTCACAACATTGAAACATTTATGATTTGGTTAGTCTGATTTTTTTGAAATATTATTATTTTCTATCCTGTAGACTTCCCACTGTAAGAGGTCTGTCCTCAAGCCCGCAGGAATCGGCAGATAAGAAACGTGAATCCAGGAAAAGCGGTTTCTTTAACCTCATCAAATCCCGGACATCCCGCTCGGAGAAGAGCACTGGAGCTGCCTCCATCACTCCCCCCCACCCTGCTTCCACAACTACTGTCTCAACCTCTCACTCTATTACCCCAGTGCATGAGGAAACAACACCAACATCATCCACTCCTCACACAAAAATCCCTGCCACTGCGGTGGACTCCCATCAGGAGCTCCACAAGGAACCATCCTTGGAACACACAGATTCTGAGAGGGAGGTTTCTCCGACGGACACTGAACCTAATGAGGAGTTGAAGACGGAGGAGGATGTGGAGAAGGAAAATGTTGAGGATAACGAGAACCTGGAGAAGAAGGAGAACCCCCAAATTCCCCGCAATATTGGAGTCCCTGTGATGGGCATGGGCCTGATGGCTGAGATGAAGGCAAGGCAGGAGAGAATGGCTGTAAAGAAGGTAGGTGAAACTCAGCCGTCAACCTTTATAATAGTATTTAATTAACCATCTTCAAGCCAAATATTGGTACCAGGAGTCTCTGTGCTACTTTTCTGACATTCAGTATCGATGGCAAAGCTAAAAATTTGCATCAACTAACCAAAACCACTAATTGGAACAGCTATTGTTATCTCTTAATGCTTTATACTATTGGTAGGAAATCACAGCAAAATAAACTTGAAATAAAGATTTAGATCTTTTTATAGAATTATTATAGAACAGTAGGGGATAAAGTGCTAATTAAGTTAACTGGAGTCAGAAAAATACATTAAGCATCACTGCCTTTATTATAATAAATTATTATTATACATTATTATTATTATTGTTGTTATTATTATTTTTATTATTTAAAATACATTTTTTCATCATTTATTTTTATTTTATTATTATAATTACTAATGCATGTATACAATTATGCAATATTTATTGTCCATTTTTTTCTACTGATTGCAGGATTTTTTCTTTAGACAAATTAAATGAACATTTTTAGAGGGAGCCTGAAATCAAATTGCCACCGACTGCTTCTCTTTAATTGTTGTGACGATTACAATATATTACTTTAAACATGAATAAAGCTCTCGTCTTTCGGTTTTTAGTCTGAGTCGTCATCTTTGCTGGACAAGGTGGAAGAAGACAAAGGTGAGTTTCTTACATTTTGGATTTGGATCTTCAGTACGTTGGATTTTCAAGCCAAACTTAGAAGGTTAAATATTTCAGTTTCATGACATATATCTTGATAATTGAATAGCTGTATGTGAATGTGACATGTAACATGTAATGAATGTCCTTAATAATTTGTTCATATATTACATCCCACAGTATCTACAAACTGTCTCTGTCATTATTTTTATAGCCAAGTCAGACGTCCATCCCACTGTGCCAGCAGACGATGAAGAGTCCAGACCAGAGCCGACTCCAAGGTCAAAACCACCCAGCGTCACCCCCAAACCCCCTCCTCAGGCTGCCAAACCCCCTCTAGGGTCCCGCATCTCTGGGGCCCTCAGTCCTGTCAGTCCAACCAGTCCCAGGCCGAGCAGCACATTCATCCTCGGTAGGCAACATTCCATACACTAGCTTTAAGATGTTTTCTAATCAGCTGTGGGACATCAGGCGATATGAGAAGCTGTGATTCTTTCCATATATTTTGATATCACCACAAGCTGTATTTGTATTCCTTTTTTATGTGTTTTAGTAGTGAAAATAAATAAATAGTTGAATTGATCTCTGTTTGCCAGATGACTCTGCTGAGGCTTCATCAGGAACCTCAGCAGCCAAAGGTCCACTTCCTGCTCCTCGCCTGAAGAGGGCGCCGTCAGAGCAGGAGAGAGAGAGCACCAGCAGCAGCTCAGCAGGACCCCTGTCCCCTCTGGAAGGTGGGTTTCTCCTTATAGAAAAGGTTGAGTAGTAGCAACATTTGCAGGATTTTAGTATTAGTCATTTGTAGTGAATAACTGGTTTACAGGTCACCTATTATGCAAAATGTCTTTTATACATAAATATGTATCCCTGGTGTGTTAGGAGACTCACAAAGTGTCAGAAAATACAACCCTCTCTCTTTTCCTCCTTACTCACATCTCTAAAAACTGGTGTACAACGGAGGTTACATATAAAGAGCCAGACCCAGAATCAGCACTTTACTAACAGGGCTGAAATACAGTGGTATGAGGCATGGCTACAATGGGTGATCTGTTTGGTATGTTGAGCAAAACACTTCAGAGACATGTTTAGTATAGATATGGCCCTATAATATATTGTTCAAATGTAGCATACTAGGTGAATGCTGTTGTTGTTGTTGTTTTAATGTTGTTTATGGATTTATGTATTAATGTGAGGGTTGTGTAGAAGTAGTAGAATATAACTCATATCGCTGTATTAAATATGCAACATTTTGGAGTGTCCTTGTGGCATAGTTTTAAAGATGTACACCTTAGAGTATAACCCAAACGTCCCCAGTTTGATTTGGGCAGGGGACCTTTGTTTCCTCTCTGCTGTCACTATCAAATAAAGGCTAAATGATTACAAATATATTATTATTATTATTATTATCTTATTTTCACAAATTGAAGAAGATAAATAACTTAAAATACCAGAGGACCTCAAGCATGCTCTGTTTCCTATTTTCCATGATTCACCCCATCTTAAACACAAATCAAGAAACCCAAAACACTGAACGGCGAACACTAAAATACAATGCATCCGCAGGGAATCTGCAGGCTCTAAATGAGATAGAACTATTGAGAACATAGAAGCTGGGTTATTTCCCTCTCATATGTTCTTTCTTCATGAAGGTAGCATGACTCATGCAGAAACACTCAATGTACCAGGTTACAACGTGCTTAATGAATGCTTTGGAGGCCGTATTTGACGCCTCCACACACCAAACCCATCTGAAGCAAAGGTCAAAGCCTGTACTCGACATGTCAGAGTGTCAGTGTGTGTTGGAGTTTAACACTCGACTGTAATTAAGCCTTTAAAAGAACTCTGTCTTTTTCCTTAAAAAGCATTTATTTTAAGTAATCACAAAGGCAAGTTGTTGAGCGAAAAGAGGTGTTATTAAATAAGAGACAAGCTGAAGTTAATGGACACATTTAAAGAGCGTTAAATACACCCTGAAAGAAAATGTGACATAGTTATTTCCAGAATGTTAGCTTTAACAATATCCTTATAATCCTAATTAAGTCCATTAAAATATCAAATTAAATTAATAAAATAGAATTAATTAAAAGTAGGCACTGCAGATAAAAAAAATGTACGTATGTATGTATCTTTCTTTCTTTGTATTTATTCAGGTAACAAAATATTTCAAAATTGAGGATTACAATTCTAATCATACCAGTAAAACCCAGGAACATATACTTGCATATTTTCTAATACGTTTATTGTTTTCTGTAGTTGTTCAACTCACTCCAGTCTCAACTCTTCCTCGGTCCACGTTAGGGAACAAACTAATAATACAAAATGTTTGGTGAAGTGTTTCTTTAGGATCATTCCATACAGATTTGTTGTTTCTCTTCTGCCTGCAGATGAGTTTCCTGGGGATGGTGATGCGTTTGAGCCGCTCAGTCCAGCGGGAGATCACAGCGTTGGTGGCAGACACTGGTCCTCTCTGAAGAGTTCAGCTCCTCCTCATCTTCTCTCCAGCGAGGACGACCGAGAGAGAACCAAGTCCCTCCCAGCCTTCGGTTCGAATAAACTCAGTCTTTCCAGCACACAAATCCTCTTTAAGACTCTGCATGGTTGTCTAAATGAAGCCACAATCACCACTCTGTAGAGTAACACATTTCAATCAAACATCAAGGAACTATTGAGAACCTTTCAATGGTTTAAAAAGGTTGCTTTCAGGGCCTGCTTTCACTGTTGGTAGCTCAAGAATACTTACGAACAACAGTAGACTTTAGCCACAAAATGATTTTTTGTATACAATGAATATCCCGGTGTTATCCTTAATCCTTGTAAAAAATACTAGTTGATTTATATTTGGTATTAATAATCTGAATCTGCAAAGTAGCTACTAACTAAGGCTAAAGATGCATGTTGTTCAGTACAAAATACACCTGCCTACAAAATATAGTGGAGTAAAAGATTAAAGTAGCATGATACACTAAAATATTTAGTTAAAGGGGCCCTATTGTGCTTCATGGGGTTTTCCCTTTCCTGTAGTTTACTATTGTAACGTAATAACATCACTATGTACAGTAACACTCGCACTTCTATTGGCTAGCGCACCACCACCTTGTACGTGATAGGCTAAGGGACGGGGAATCTCGAAGGGGGTTGACCAATGAAATTAGCCCGCCAGCTAACCAATCAGAGCAGACTGGGCTCTGGTTTCAGACAGAGGGTGAAAAGAGGTGCTGCAGCACAGGCAGGATGAGAACAATAAAGAGCTTTTTGAACATTAAAGCATGGAGACATGTAGAGACACTACATACTGATATACACCTGAACATCAGCAGGAGAGGACTCTTTAAAGTAGAGACACTACATACTGATATACACCTGAACATCAGCAGGAGAGGACTCTTTAAAGTAGAGACACTATACTGATATACACCTGAACATCAGCAGGAGAGGACTCTTTAAGTACAATACCTGAATAAGTGTGATTAGTTACAGTGGAGGAAATGAGTATTTGATCCCTTGCAGATTTTGTTAGTTTGCCCACTTGCAAATAAATTAACTGTCTATAATTGTAATGGTAGGTTTATATAAACAGTGAGAGTAATAATATCAAAAAGAAAATCTAGAAATTGACATTATATAAAAGATAAAAATGTATTTGCATTTAACTGTGGGAAAGAAGTATGTGATCCCCTTGCAGAACATGTGTTAGGACTTGGTGGAGAAACCCCTGTTGGACACACAGAGGTCGCACAGAGGTCAGACGCTTCTTGTAGCTGGTCTCCAGGTCTGTGCACATCTCAGGAAGGATTGTGGTCCACTCCTCTCTGAAGATCCTCTCCAAATCCTTCAGGTTGTGAGGCTGAGGCTTGGCCTCTGGAAGCTTCAGCTCCCTCCACAGATTTTCTATGGGATTAAGGTCTGGAGACTGGCTAGGCCCCTCCCTCACCTCAATGTGATTCTTCTTTAGCCACACCTGTGTTGCCTTGGCCGTATGTTCAAGGTCATTGTCTTGCTGGAAGACCCCTCCATGACTCATTTTCAGTGTCCTGGCTGGGAAGGAGGCTATCGGCCAAGATGTTACGGTACATTGCCCCGTACATCCTGTCCTCGATGAAGTGAAGTCCTCCTGTCCCCTTAGCAGAGAAACACCCCCAAAGCAGAATGATCCATTATGGTGCAGTGTGTTACCAATAGTGTTCTTGGTGACTTTGCTCCCAGCTGCCTTGAGATCATTAACAAGTTCCTCCCGTGTAGTTCTGGGCTGATACCTGACCTTTCTCATGATCATCAATACCCCACGGGGCCAGATCTTGTGTGGAGCCCCAGAAAGAGGGCGATTGATGGTCGTTTTTTTCCCCATCCATTTTCAAATAATGGCACCAACAGTTGTCTCCTCCTCACCAAGATGCTTTCTGATGGTCTTGTAGCCAGTCCCAGCCTTGTGCAGGTCTACAGTCTTGTCCCTGAGGTCCTTAGACAGCTCTTTGGTCTGGCCCATGGTGGAGAGGTTGGAATCTGATTGGTTGATTCTGTGGACAGGTGTCTTTTATACAGGTAACTAGTTGATATTAGGAGTACTTTCTTAAAGGAAGAGGATTTATGTAACCGTCTGTGGGAGCCAGAATCCTTGTTGGTTGCAAGGGGATCAAATACTTATTTCCCACAGTTAAATGAAAATACATTTTTATCTTTTATATAATGTCAATTTCTCGATTTTCTTTTTGATATTCTTACTCTCTCTGTTAAAATAAAACTACCATTAAAATGATAGACTGTTCATTTCTTTGTAAGTGGGAAAACTTACAAAATCGGCAGGGGATCAAATACTTATTTCCTCCACTATGCATTCCAACACTGCTCACATTGCAGGTAGTGTGTTTTAAATCTAAACTTCTTGGTCAAAATACATGTATGAATGGGAAGTAATGTGCATTCAACTGCGTTCGTTTTTTTTTTATATAGTCCTTCGATTTCCTAGGCAAGGAAAACAAATATCTTCCATTGTTTCAGTCCAGCTGTTTCCCTCATGCTTTTTCTTCGTCTTTATTCTCCCTGCAGTGAGTCCTCCATCCCTGGCAGACACTGATCTCAGTCCAGCTGAGGAGGACTTTTTATCTCGGACCGCTGATCTGAAGTCTGATAGCAGATCAGAGGACGATTCAGACGACTCCCCTTCAGTCTGACACCAGCAACATGTCTTCTCTTTTAAATCCTGGTTCCCTCTACATTTGAAAAACTCTAAGCAACCTATCACAAACAAACAGTCATGGCAGAGACAGTGGACAATGATTCATTTTTACAATTCCTGGTGAGGACACTGTAAATAATTTAGAGTCACGCTATAATCAGTTTCCTGACCCTGGATCAGTGCCAGCTGCTCAGCCATGGACACCAGAACAGCTCCATTACCGCCTCTGTCAACAGCTCTAATAGGACCATAAAGACATGTTGTATCTGCTGCAGAGACATCTGTTAGATAACCACATCCAGATATAAAAAGTTCAGTTAGTCCAAAGCACTGAGGAGAAGGTGTCTCTCTGTGAGGACGTCCAGGTGGAGGCAGTTTGTTTTACTGTGTTTCCCCTCTGCAGCTGAACCAATGCTGGGCACTTCTACCAGCAGGCTCTAATATATAAATGTGTTTTTATCCTCTAAACATTCACCGCTCGCCTTGAAACATTTACTGTCTGTAAATTAGAAAATGTCAAAATTACAACAAGAAAGTGTAAAAAACCAAAGATAATTCTGCTGCTAAAGCCAGAATGTAACTCTTTTGTTGTATATGTATCAAAAGTTCAAATTAATGTTAAGAAAAATTCCCTCTTCATTTTTGAAGAACGTCCATCTTGTCCATGACTGCTAAAGATGATGTGGTTGAACGCTCTGGAAAAGCCAGAAAGTGGGCTTTGATTTGGGATTTCTTTTTTTTTTAATGAAATTACTATTTCCAAATTCAAGAGGCTCAATAACGAGGTATAAATCATTTTTGAAAAAATACATAAATAAATAATATACTAAATAGGTTTATTTTCTATTAAACAGATGTTTCTTACACTGAAAACATACACTTTGTGTGGTGTGAAATGCAGAAAAACAACTCTTGGTTGAGTGTCTGTGTTCATATCATGTCGTCATTCTGACTTATATAATATGTATAAATATATACATACTGTTCATTTTAACATCCACTTGTATGTAACAAAAACTCAAAGAAGTTTCTGAAATGACTGTATATCTGATCTGGTGTCTAATAGTGCCTGGAAAGTCAAACCACACTGACAAGAGCAATAACCTACAATCCTATGCTGTAGTTGTTTCCACAGTTAGACTTATGAACACTTTTATTTCCTGCTGTCACAATTCAGAATGTCCACTGTGAGATAACATGTTAGCATATGAAAAGATACATGTTTTATTCCTCACACATATTTAACTTCAGCTTTCAACCTGTGTCTTGGCCTATAACAAACTGATTTCTGTAAATCATGTACTGCTGCACTTACACATGTATTATGTATCAATGTAAATATGTGCTAACAACACTATGTTTATGGTTCTGTATAAAATAAATGGGGTTTATATCAGAGTGAAATGCACAAACTCTGGGGGTTTATATTGTAAAAAAAAAAGTACTAGAAAAACATGCTGTTGAATCTGCATTAGTTTCCATTTAAGGTGGTGGTTTTTATTTTATGGGGAAATATTTTTGACATTATTCGAAAAGAAATCTGATCTTTTTTTAAAGACTTGGTAAATAATGTGTTTTATTGTGTTTTTCAGTGGATCTACAAGCCTGGAAATGTGACATTTCTGTCAGATATTTCTGTATTTCTATGTTTATACCAATAAATCCTGTTTAACTGTTCAGTCTCTGTTTCTCTCCCCTCCTTTTTCCCTCACTCTCTCCCCCTCCCTCCTTTATATACAAGCTGTTGGGTCCCTCCTCAGTGTCATTTCACTGAGAGACGATTTGAATCAGAATACTTTTTCTCTCAGAGAATAACGGATCATCTGTGTTTGGTTTCTTGTTTTCTTTGTTTTGTTGTCAGCACCATGGACAGACTGGACGCTGCCGCCTTCCTACAGATCTGGGAACATTTCGACCTGGAAGGTAAGAAGATGTTATGGCTCTGATGTCAATATGAGAGTCAATTTTGTCAGTATATTCAGCATAAAAACTGAGTAAATAATGTTTATTGTACCTGCAAATGTGTCTAGTTTAAGGTAAGATGAACCTTTTTTGATCCACAGCGGGGTGATTGAAATATTGGAGCAGCACAAAGACAGGATTGGTACAGATAAATAGAGGAAGTCAACAGAAAAAATAAATGGTACAAAAGACAAGAAAATACAAAAAATGAACAACAAATGAAGACATACATTGTAATATAATAGTGTCAGTGTATGTTGTTTTGTTAGGTCTATGTTAACAGTGTACACCATACCAATTGCATGTCTTCAAAATAATGTATTCATCCCAAGGGAATAGGAAATTGTGACAGACGCTCTATTTATAAAAAAAATTATATTTATATATTTAATATATTTTTAAATAAAGTTACTGTTTTTGTTGATTTAGACATTTTAATTAAATAGAATGCAATGCAAAAAAGGGAAACATATTAACATAATATAGTATTTCCTGCTAAATTATGATGAGCTATATAGGTATAGGAAAAAGTATGGTTATGATGTAATATATGGTAAAGTAGAGAAATATAAGGGTAGAATGGAGTAGAATACAATACAACAGGATAAACTATACATCTAAAGGCCCTTTTAACCTATAGTGCAATATTATTTTAAGTCATGATATTACAACAATCAAAATATGTGTATATGTCCATTCAAATGCTCAACGTTTTACTGTGATATCTTGTTTCAACAGTTACTATCTAACTTTATAAAAAATGGTATCATTATTTAAATTTGTATTCTATTTGATCTTTATTACCTTGTGTGAATCCTGTTTTTCACTCTGACCCTGTTGCTGCTATAAACGCCTGCATTTCCCCACGGGGATAAATAAAGTCTTATCTTATCTTATTAACAGACAGCTGTTCGACCGCAATTTAAATGTAGGTTAATGCAGGTAATTACAGATGACTCGATTATATGTACAAATTAAATTGATTAATTGATAATATAGGTCATTTTCAAACATTTGTTAGATATATTTCACTAAAGTTTTATTTATTATTATTACTTGGCTTTAAAAAAAACAAGTATTGTACAAAACATCTTTTATGATAGGTTTAGGGAAAATAAAGCTGTCAGGAACCAGAAATACTTTTTGTGATTTTAAACAGCATCATTATTAATTTATCAATAGTGGAAAGACAACAGAATTAATGAAATAATAATGATGATGATTCTTTAAATAATTTGAAAATAATTTTTCCTGACAATATCAGTGATAATCAGTTTGAAGCTCAAACATCCAGCTATGCTGGGATGAAACGGGGGGTTACGTATTGTAACCCTAGTTATATAAGCACAGGCTCCGCCCTCTACTGGACTCTATGGGTACTACTCTCTATCATGCTGTGCGTGCTTTCACCTACTGAGTTATGTAAACGTAGCCGGCCAATCGGGGCGAGCCTACCTGAATGCGCGCACAGGCCCACAGTATATAAGGCGGCTACGCCCTCCACCCGCTATCCTACACACTCTTCAGCGAGCGGCTTAGGAAAGACAGGGCCCCCAGGTAGAGGGCTCCGCCTGTGCTTACATAACTAGGGTTACAATACGTAACCCCCCGTTATATTTCACACAGGCTCCGCCCTCTACTGGACTCTATGGGTACAGTGGGCGGAGCCCCGATGTATAAACGCCCTGTTGTCCAACAACATCGACCCACCACACCGTCCCTGACCGGCTTTTGGCTAACATCCATTAATCGGAAGCTGTTGGTACCTGTTTCTGTGGATAATTATGTAAATGATGCTGTATTGATGTCCTTGTTGTTCTGTCTATGTTTTTATGTTTCATGTGGAACTACTTGAGCAGGTCTCCCTTGAAAAAGAGATCAATGATCTCAATGGGATAATCTGTATAAATAAAGGCTTGAAATGAAATGAAATCCACTGCATCCCCACTTCCTCCCATCCGGTTGTAACCGTGGAGAAGTCGGGGCCGCAACTTGGATAAGGCACACTCACACACGCTTACCTCGTGTAGAGTGTGCATGGAAAAAATTGTGCGGAGACTCCGTCTGGGGCCTACCGCGCACCATGTTCCCCAGAGTTCACACGGAGTGGGTATGGACAATAGTGAGGAAGGCTCTCCCAGCCTGCCTCCAGCCCTGTATGGGGCTGATTGCGCACCATGTCTCCCGAGTCCCTCAGGAGCATGGGAAAACACAAGTGCTTTATGTCCAGGGGGGGGGGGGTCAGACAACTGCTGACCCACAGCCACCCCCCCTCTCACCAGTCATGCGTTGCCTCGGCAAGCACAGACGATGAGAAGGAGCCAGACATGTCCAGGAGATAACATTTTATGAAGGAGCCTGGCGTAGACCAAGACGCCGCCGTGCATATATCTTCTACACTCACGGCGCTGAATAAGGCTGTTGACACAGCCACAGCCCGTGTAGAATGTGCACGGACCCCAGTGGGGAGGGCTCTCCCCGCCCATCCATAGGCATGTATAATGCACTCGCATAGCCATCCTGGTAGGCGCTTCTTGGAGAGAGCTTTTCCAGCCACACCATCCCCAAAGCACACAAACAGCTGTTCAGTGCGCCTAATGGCAGCTGTGCGCTCTACATAACATGCTAGCGCACGCACTGGGCAGAGGAGGCGCAATTTAGCCTCCCTGGCCTCAATATGGGGTGAAAGATTAAAGCCCCCTAACTGAATAGCCCTTGACCTGAACGAACTCCTTAGGCTCTTAGGAGTAAAGGAGGGGTTCGGTCTGAGTGTCGCCCCGCTACGGTCACCCCGGTTCAAAAGGCAGCTTGGGTGCACCGACAGAGCGGTCAGCTCGGACACTCTTTTGGCTGAAGTCAAGGCAAGTAGCAATGCTGTCTTCCATGACAGTGCTTTCAGGGAGGAGAGCTCCAGAGGCTCAAACGGTTCTGTGACCAGAGCCTCGAGCACCAACGGCAGGTCCCACTGTGGGGCGGAGGCGTGCACTACTGGGCGCTGCCTCCTGACCCCCTGCAAAAACCGCGCCATAAGCGGCTGACTGAAGGCTGACCTGCCTCCAAATCCCTCATGGCAGGATGAAATGGCTGCTGCATACACCTTAATTGTGGAATGAGCCAGCCCCCTGTCCACCAGTATCTGTAAGTAGGTAAGAATAGAGCCCAGCGTGCATGACAGAGGCGCTAGACTCCTTCCTTCACACCATCGCCGGAATCCCGCCCACTTTGGCCTGTAACAGGCTGTGGTGGATTCTGCTCTTGCTGCTTGGATAGTCTGAATAACGCTGTCAGACAGCCCCACCTGTCTCAGCCTGTCCCTCTCAGGAGCCAAGCCTGGAGGGGTTGGCCAAGAGTGGGTAACGCCCCTATTGCACCTGCTTCCTGAGACAGCGCTCCCCAGACCTGAGGAACAGGTCCGCCTCTGCTCTCCTGAACTGAGTCCAGACCTGCTTCACCACCTCCGGGTGAAGACTCCACTCGTCTGACAGGGGTCCGCCTCTTGACATGAGGTCGGCCCCCTGTTCTCCCGTCCCGGGATTTGCAGCGACCTTAGAGACAGCACAATCTGTGAAACCCGCAACCACAGGTTCTCTGCTGTGGTCAACAAGGCTATTGAGCGGACTCCGCCCTGCCTGTTGATGTACTCCACTGTGGTGCAGTTGTCGCTCCTCACTAGCACATGTTTGCCCTGTATTAAGGGTTTGAAGTGCTATAGGACCAACATCACTGCTTGCAGCTCCAGGAGGTTGCTCCTGTCACTGAAGTGTCTGTGAAGACTGTGATATAGGAGGTCACTTTCCCCAGTGGAGCTCCCCTCCGCAGATTCTCTGGGGACCCCCAAAATCGGAGGTTGCTCTCTACTGAGGGGGGGATGGTCTCCAGACGTCGTTTGTGTCTTGAGATCTAAACGAAGGCAGGTAAACCACCTCTGCATGCGACGTGCATGCAGGAGTCCGAGTGGCACTATGGAGTGAGCAGCCGTCATGAGACCCAAAGTCTGCATGATGATCAAAGCTGTCACTGTCGCCCCCTGACGCAGCCTGCAGACTGCCCGCAGCAGGGATGCCTGTCTGCTTTCTGTCAGGGTGGCACATAGTCTGCCTGCATCGAGCATCACCCCCAGATATTCTACCTGCTGGTGAGGTATGGGGGATCTCTTCTCCCAATTGACCGCAACTTATTTTTCAACCCAACTTGGTTAGGTGTAGGATCAATTGGGCTGTGTGAAACATTGCCCATTCCCTGGACCTGGCTATGACTATGAGGTCGTCCAGATAAAAGAACACCCTCATGCCATGGTCCCGCAGTGGTTGCAGCGCCGTACCTGAATGTGAGTGGGGATAGGGAGTAGCCGAACGGCAGTCTGTTGCACTCGTAGGCTACCCCCTGGAAGGCAAAACGCAAATTCTTTCTGTGTTTTGGAGCAATTTCGCTATGAAAGTAAGCGTTCTTCAGGTCGATGGTTGTGAACCAATCGCCTGGCTGCACCAGTCCCAGTAACTGTTTCATAGTCAACATATGGAACTTCTTGCATGCAATGTGCTGGTTCAGGCATTGAAGATCCAGAATGGGCCTGCATTCTCCTGTCTTCTTGGGAACCAGGAAGTACAGGGAATAGTGCCCCTTCTCTTTGACTTGAGAGTGCACATGCCGAGAGGAAACCTATCTCCTCCTGGGATGACAGATTTGCCTCTCTCATGCCTCTGAACGGCAGCGACGTGCAGTCAGTGCAGTCAGTGGAGGCAGAGCCCACAGTAACTTGCTGGGGCACGGGCACTAATTTAGCGCGGGCACTTATTTTGTGAGCGCGCTCAAGCCAGTTACTGTGGGGTGAGGTGAGGCACAGATAAGCTCTGCCTCACCTCAGAATGCGTCACCCCACAGAAACTGGCTGGAAAGCGGGCACTAAGCGCATGCCTGTTACCATCTCACTGTAGGTCACCAATGTAATGTTTGTAGATCCCTTTATTACATTTATCCTCGCCATCCATAGTCTCTAAATAACTTATTTCACGTATATATGATATTTAGGCTCGCTGGTCTCATCATACAACGGCAATGAAAAAAGCACCAGGAGAGGCAGCCATAACCTCTGCCGCACTGAAGGGGGCGCACGTGAGCCCACAGGTTCTTGTTGCTACTGTTATTCTACGCAGAGACGGGAGACACAAACAACAAGCTCGACTTTTGAAACTAGAGGAAGATAAGGAGGACTTTTACAAAAAAGTAATAGAGATTGTTGTCCAGAAGGAGAGCATGGACTTAATCTTCAAGTCAAGGTAAGACCACAATTGTAATGAAAATGGGATCTTACTAAGAAAGAACAATCCAATATTTAGATTTTGGGTATCCTTTTGTTTTGTTGTTAAACAACCGCGGATGTCTTGAAAGACTCTTTCGCTAAAGATTTCACACTGCGTTCACACCGACCCAAATGAACCGCACCAAGCGGCTAAACGCACCAGGGTTCGATTCAACTGGACTATAAAAGGCTGGTGTGAACGCACCCTCAGTGTCCTGTCCATCCGCTCTGTTAATACACCACTGATTTTCCATTCCCCATAACATTGTGTTAGGGGATGTGCAATCAGCTGCGGAGCCGCAGCTATGAAGCTGTGGTACTCTCTGGTGGCCCACTCCGCCGTCAAATCCTCCATAAAAGGAAGTTTGACCCATGGGGGGCTGACACAGAAAGGGCAGATTTCCTACTGAGGTCCTTGAACGCACCGCGGCACGCTCCTGTGGGGCCGCGGCTCTGTCCTAATGCCGTCTCTTTGAAACGGACATTATGGTGAAAAGTGGAAATGTGGAGAGAGATGACTCTTACTCTGGGATAAATGCAATCGTTTTCACTGAATGCATTTCTCACACACACATCACTCTCTCTTGAACCCGCACAGTGCTTTGACAGCACTTCGGTTTATTCCACTCACGTGCACGCGCCCACCTGCTGGCTCCTATACTGGAGTTTACAGAGGGGGCGGGGAGTGTGGGACAGTGTTCTTTCCTCTGGGGATGAGCAAGAAGCAGCCACGCTGCGACTACTCCTCACCCACGTGACCAAGGAGATCGATCCAAAGAGCCCTTCCGTAAACACAGGGGCTCCCGGCCCGGGAGATCAACACGGTCCTTTTGGAAAGTGCCACGCGGCGTGACCCCCCACCGGGATGTCACACGGCAGGCAACGGCAGGCAACGGTGGCGGCCACACCACCGATCAAGCTACAAATATTCATTCTGATCTAGTGAGGTGGGGGCACACGCCCGTGTTTATTTGCAGTCGCCCTATCACGCGGCAGCGGGGCAGAGCTCTTTTCTGCTCTCTGCCCAGCCTGCTGGGCGGTGGACCTCCATGGACCGGACCCGGAAGTGCCCGACAACGGCAAACGGAGCCATCCGCCCCGCTGGAATGCCGAACGTGAATGGCACCGCCTCGGCCATATCCTGGTCCCCCAAACACTCGAAGCAGAGGTGGTGGAGATCGGCGCACGCTATTTAAGCCAGGGCACGAAGGACAGGCCCGGGTCTCTCCATGGAGGTATGATAACTCTTTCTTCTTCTGTCTTCTTCTTTCAAACGTTTTACTTTCTCTGCAGTTGTTACTCGCTCGCTGAAGAGAAAAAGGGTAGCGGGCGGAGGGCGTAGCCGCCTTATATACTGTGGGCCTGCGCACGCATTCAGGTAGGCTCGCCCCGATTGGCCGGCTACGTTTACATAACTCAGTAGGTGAAAGCACGCACAGCATGATAGAGAGTAGTACCCATAGAGTCCAGTAGAGGGCGGAGCCTGTGTGAAATATAACCATAGCAGATAAACTTGCAAGCCAGAAACATATCAACACAAATACAAGACAAGGTTTAAGGTGTTCTGTCAATCTACACACGAGCAATTTTGCACAACAAGAAAATAATAAAACAACTTTTCCTCCATTTTATCCATGTTTTTATCCAGTTGATTTTACAAGATGAATGTTTGTTTTTTAAGATAACGGTTACATCGAAGGAAAGGAGCTGGACGCCTTCTTTCAACACATGCTAGAAACATTTGGATTGAAGGTAAAGAGATCACATATAAGGCTATGTGTTATTATCGTTTTACTACCCAATTGTTGATAGAAAATAATGAAATATAGTTATGAGTGACCATATAAAAACACCTTTAATTTTTCGATTTCATCTAGTTGGCCTTGTATGATCAGCAAATCTTTTAACTTATTCTCATGTTTATATAAAATAAGATGGCTTTCAGCCTTTAATTTTGAAATGGATATCAATGAGCAACACTCTGCCACACTGTTTTATGTGATGCTACCTCAAGGGGACACCAAAGTAAGAAATGTCATAATGTGCACATCCCGGCTTTAGAAATATAGATTTACTAACCAAGTATCTACTTTGAAACATCCATTCATCATTCAGTTAATACATTTTAACAAATAACACACTACCTGAGTTCATTGGAAATCTCCATAAAGTCCATGTTGTTTTCAGAGAGAGGAGATAAATGAGGAGAAGATCATCAGACTGAGAGAAAGGTTCATGTCTGCGTACGACACCGCAGCTGACGGACGCCTGCAGATACAAGAGGTACACTCCCCCTTTGTTAGGGTACCTTTATATTTAATACTGCACGTACACTTTGCCGATTATACTTACAGTGTGTTGTTTTTGATGCTGCTGCAATGCAAACATGTCCTAATTTGGGATCAATAAAGTACCTCTTATAATAATAATAATAATAATAATAATACATTACATTTATAAAGCGCTTTTCCTTATATTATTTTACTTTGCAGGACTTTTGCTTGTAACGGAATCATTTTACATTGTTAGTACTTTATCTCAAGTAAAGGATCTGAATACTTCCTCCACTCTTGCATCCAAACAGATTATCTGTCTTAAACACTTCTTTCAGGAGATACAGTAGAGTGATAGAGTGAGTTGCCAACTGCAGTTTGAGATCAGCGATATAATAAATACAGCCAAAATGACCTCTACAGAATGAAAGGTTCAAGTGTTAGGGAAGATCTTTACCTGGAAAGAAAATCTGAAAATATAGTGAGGTTCAGTTGTTGGTGGACACACACAGTCTTACATTAAGCCATCCTGACAATTACAGGGTTCACCAGATCCTAGAGTGATTTGGATTTACATTCAAACTGATGTATCATGTATGGATGGCTCGTCTGAGGACGACCTAGAGAGATGTAAAGCCTCTTCAGTTACAGTTGGTGTGTTTTCCCCAGCTGGCCACCATTATGCTGCCAGAGGAGGAGAACTTCCTGCTTCTGTTCCGCAGAGAAACACCGCTGGACAACAGCGTGGAGTTCATGAGGGTGAGGGTCAAAGGTCAAAATATGATACAGGTTCAACATATATGTGAGGTGTATAAAAAGAGGAGAGGGGAAGCTCAGGAAATATAGAAAAACACAACACAGCATCTGATTTGAAAAAGAGCTGAAGAAGACATGATGAAAATAAACAGCCCTTTCCAGGTGTGGCTCTTTTATTAATACCTAAATCTAATAGTGATGCTGAATGGATGGTGACTGGTCGGTCAACCTTGGAAAACTTGTTAGATTTAGTTAATTATTTCTCCGTAGAAAGATTCTTAAAGTTGTTGATGACATTATCTCTCATTCCTTTCCAAAATCTCCACTTGTACAAAACAAATATTGTGATATGAAAGAGTTTAATAAACCTTTTGAGTTGTTAAACGCTTTTTCTATTTTGGAAAAGCACCAACTACACAACAAACTCATTTTTATTGTAAAGAAACGTAGAGAATTATAAGTGTATTTATGGTTTATATAGTGATGGTTGTAATTAACATTGCAGATGTTAGACTAAAACTTTAGCATATTTCATATGTGTTGCATTTTCAGTGATGTGTCTCTTGTGTGTAGATCTGGAGGAGCTATGACGCAGACAGCAGCGGCTACATCTCAGCCATCGAGCTCAAGGTATCTGATGAGTTCACACGTGCTGCAGCAGACTCTATCATACACCTAATCCAGTCTGTGCTTAGATCACAGAGCTGATCTGGAAATGTGTGACTATTGATTTATAGTCAGATCTTTAAAATATAAATGCAGCGTTGATGTTTTATCTTTACTCAATTAATTATCAATTTAATGTAAAATTTGAATATATATGAGCTTTATATATATCCTTTATTTAACCAGGTAAAAGTCTCATTGAGATTCAAATCTATTTTCCAAGAGCGACCTGGCCAAGAGGGCAGCATGAACAAAGTTACAACAGATAAAACACAGACAATACACGCAGACGAATACAGCGGTCGTAAAACACAAATTAAATGGCACATTAACCAGTAAACATGCAAATTAAAGAAACTATTATAAATCATTCAAAACTTCACTTAATGCTTTGAATTTATTGTGCAACTTGTTACACTAGAGGGGATGTTGAGCATGCGTGCTTACTGCTCTACGTGCCACAGCTCTGCTAAATGGAGCGGAGTTGTAGGAGTCTAAAGAGGGAAATTATGATTTATCTGCTGATATTGTATATTATTATTTCATTGGCCCTCTTTTTGTTTTTTGTTAACTTAAAATTACATATTGTAAACAAAGGTCAAGATCAAGATGGAAGATTTGCTTATCTTCAAGGAGTCATTTGCAATAGAAAGATCGCATGCTATGCACCTAACTCATATGAACCTACGTTCTTTGAATCACTTTCAAAAGTAATTTCCGAAATGACCAATTATGACATTATTATTGGTGGTGATATGAATGCTGTAATTAATCCATTGTTAGATAGATCAAGGAATACCCAAAGCAATTCATCAGCTAACCTAGCATTAAGTACCATTATAAATAATTATGCGTTGGTAGATATATGGAGAGTAAGGCATCCTATGTCAAAAGAGTTTACTTTCTTTTCTAAAAGGCATCTTACATTTTCAAGGATAGACTATATTTTAATCTCCTCTAAACTTGTAGATTTAGTTCAAAATACTGAAATATCACATTATGTCAATATCAGACCACCACGCCAATGTATGCACCTTTTTTCTCTCTAAGGAGAACAATCGAGCTGCAAGATGGAGATTCAATTTACATTATTACAAGATTCACAATACTGTCAACAGCTTAAAATCGGCTTAAAAGAGTTTATGTTGTTTAATTATAATTCAGTTAAAGATGTTAGGCATGTATGGAACGCTGTAAAAGTGTTATGTTCGAGGCAACGCCATAGCGTACTCCTCAGCCCGAAATAGGGAAGAGCTCAAGACAATCGTGGATCTAGAATGTACATTATCATCACTGATTAGAGAACTACAGGAACATTATAATTCAGATAAAGAAATAGCAGTATGCAAAGTTAAAGCTGAACTCAATGCGCTACTTACCAAGAGAGCTACATTTCTGATTCATAGGGTAAGAAACACAGAATATCTAGATGGAAGTAGACCGAGCTCCCTGCTGGCAAGTAAACTCCGAAATAACGAGCAGCTGGCCCAAATATCCTCAATTAAAAATAATGATGGCATTGTCCTTTATGATCCAGTTCGTATTAATCATGAATTTGAACAGTTCTATAAACATGTATCTACATCTCAAGTACAGACATCAAAGGCAGAGTTAGAACATTTCTTTGTGGATCTGAATTTACCACATCTATCCCCTGAGGACATTGATCGCTTAGATTGTGAAATAACACTTAAAGAACTATCTGAAGCATTGGAAGACATGAACCTTGGCAAATCCCCTGGCATAGATGGTATCCCTCCGGAATTATATTCCCAGTTTTGGCCTGATTTAGGACCAATATTATTGGAAATGATTCAGGTAGCACTTAAAGAAGGACATTTCCAAAAGGATATCAATACAGCTATAATTTCTCTCATACACAAGAAGGGGAAAGACCCAAATGTATGCACAAGTTTTAGACCAATATCACTTATAAATTCAGAAATCAAACTTTATGCAAAAGTAATAGCGCGACGATTGGAGAAAGTCCTTCCAACATTAGTTCATTATGACCAAACAGGCTTTATGAAAAACCGATTCTCATCAGACAATATCAGGTGACTACTGCATGTTATTCATTTTGCAGCAGACATAACATCGCCTTGCGCTGTATTATCAGTTGATGCTGAAAAAGCTTTTGATAGGCTAGAATGGCCATTTTTGTGGCATACAATGCAAAGAATGGGTTTTGGGGCAACATTTATGATTATGGTGAAGATCTTATATAATATTCCAAGTGCTATAGTTCTGACAGGCAATCAGTGGTCACCTAGATTTCCGATTCTACGTGGCACACGGCAAGGCTGCCCTGTCTCCGCGCTTCTGTTTGCAATTTCTCTAGAACTGCTTGCACAGAAAATAAGACTATCCAAAGAAGTAAAACATATACGATACGATACGATACGATATTACTTTATTTGTCAGATCAAGTCTGAAATTTGACTTGCGTCGCAGCAGCTCCATGTCCAACATCAACAGACAAATATCCAGACAAAAATACATGAAACACAAACATTTAACATAACAGCACAATCAATGAGAGAAAAACATGCTCATAGTGCATTCAGCGTGCATTTGATCTGGGATTTAGCTCTGTATTTACTGTGAGGATTGACTGATGCACAAAGGAGTGCTTCAGTCTGACGCACTCCTTTGTGCATCAGTCAAATGCAATATAGTTGTAAAAGACACAGACCACAACATTTCGTTATATGCGGATGATCTACTACTGTACTTGGACGAGGTACCAACTACGCTTCCTAAGCTGTTAAATATCTTTACCCAATTTAGTTCAATATCTGGTTACAAGATCAATTTGTATAAATCATGTCTTTTACCGCTCAATAGTGCCATGGTTGAACTAAACTTAAATACAGAATTGCAGATCGTCCAACACTTTAAGTATTTGGGAATTTATATATATGCCTCATTAGATACAATAGTAGCAACAAACTACAAAAGAATGTATACAACAATTAAAGATGACCTAAAAAAGTGGATTAATATAACAATTTCTTTAGCAGGACGAATTTCAATCATAAAGATGAATGTTCTACCAAGAGTCAATTTCTTAGCTAGTATGTTACCTTTATCTCCACCAGACGGTTTTTGGGACAAACTTCAGAATAGGATTTCAAAATATATTTGGAAAAACCAATACCCAAGAATCAGTTACAAAGTTCTACAATATGACAAAAACAGTGGAGGCCTTAATGTTCCCAATCTCGAGCTCTATTATTATTCCTTCACGCTTCGAGCCTTGAAAAACTGGATTGATGAAAGCACCAATATACCTTGGATTCAAATTGAAAGAAGTATAGTCTATCCCCTTAACCTTGGGGATGTCTTATTTTCTGCCATGTCGCCATATGACTGTATGCAAACATTTGGACCAATTATTGGGCAAGCCGTGAAAGTGTGGAAACATGTGGAGAAATTGTGCAATTGGTCTGTAGATTGGCATAGTAACATACCAATTTTTCATAACGTATTGGGAAAAAAGCAATCCAATTCCCACAATGGCAAACTCGAGGAATACATTATCTTTCTGACATAACCAACGACAACGGCTTGATGTCCTTCCAAGAATTGAAAGACACGTATAATGTGCCTGGCTCTTCTTTCTTTTTCTATTTGCAACTGCGTACTGCCATGCGTACATATGGAGTTCCTTGGAATCAACCTCTGCCAACACATCAATTAGTTAAGGTCATATTAAGTCCAAACAGTGTGAGCGGCACTACTTCATATATATATAAAAAACTGCAAGATAAATTAACCGGATATATTGGCATCTCTGCAGTATGGAACGCAGATCTAAAAAAGTATACGCAGACTATTGATTGGAAGAGAATATGGAATAATATCTCTTTAACATAGCTTAACCACAATCACCAATTGATACAGTATAAAATGATACACAGATATTACCTATCAACCAGAAAATGCTGTCAATTAAGGATGATTCCAAGCCCCATATGCCTTCTCTGTAACCAAAAGACTATTGGCACATATGTACACATGGTTTATGAATGTACTGCAGTAAGAACGTTCTGGAAACAGGTTACTGTATTGACATTGTATCTGAGATTATTGGAGTTCACATACCCTGTCTCCCAAATATTGTATTGTTGAATGATGATTCTTCTCTTGACCTACAGAAACATCAGAAAAGGGTGCTTTTCGCTGGTCTAACAGCAGCCAAAAAAATAATAGTAATACGATGGAAACCCCCACATACTTTATTTATCAAGCAATGGATATCATCCTTCCATGACCTAGTAATCTCAGAGCTGTCAATCGCTTCTGCTAATAAGGCTAAGGGGGAAACATTAGAGGCTATTCAAAGAGCTGCTGATCGGGTAATATCATTCATGTAAATGATGATTGTACATATACGCACACCTTGGTGCAATTGTAGATTATTAGGAGTTAATCGCAATTCAGCTTAAACAGATGAAATGTTATGTGAAAAAAAAAGTATGAATGTATTTTATGTGGATAAATTGTTATGCTATAAATTGTTATGCTATAATATAAATAATATATATAATATATAGATGAACTCAGACGATTGCTAAAAAACATCAGGTAGGATTTTCTGTGAAATGGCAAGATGGGTGGGGAGAGGGAGGGACAGGGTGGCATGGGAAAGGGATTCCCTATATTTTCTTTTTGTATTGTCTATATTGTCTATATAATTTGTATCTGTATAAGTCCCTTTTTGTGAGGGCAAAAAAAAAAAAAACAACAATAAAAAGTTGGTCACAAAAAAAAAAAATCATTCAAAACTGGCACAATTTCAAACGACTTCAATTATGGGATATGCGAGCAATCACATCGCCCAATAGATTCTTGTTCTCTGTCCTTTAAGATGGACTTGAACTCCCCCATAGTGATCAAATCTGAGAGTTTCAGCTCCCTCCGCAAAATGAGGCCCCATCCGCGAGGGGTCTGCGTGATCTGCGTGTAGGGAGGGGCGGCCCTGTATAATAACGTCATATTAAATGCAGTCATTTGGTCTTTAGCAACAGCTTGTGAGAGCAGTGCATTCATCAGTGTTCGTTTTAATGCTGCCAGTTTGTTGACGACCTGTGTGTTGATGGGACTTCTCATGCTCCCTAAATGTTTCCCCTGCCTTTCCCCAGTTGTTAAACCATGCTTTCACAAAACTCCCATCCCTGATCTTGTCAGCACTGACAAGCTTCTTTTCTATAGCAGAGCAACAGAAGAAGCACACCACATTATCACTTTCTCTTATATAGTGAAGCTTTTTTATAGACTGCTTACACTAAAATGCTATCTCAAAAATAGTAACTCTTTTGTATTGATTTGTTTAGTGAACTTTTTGGCGTTGCAGTTACAACTCTCCGCCAACTGATGGGCAGCACCCCCCCTTCCCGCGTCCCTGTTGGGAGCGCAGGCCATATAGACTTTGTTTTTTACACATATATGTGCAAATATAAGAGGGAACCAGCCCAAGCAGAGATGTATATATAAAACCCAACCAATGGGAAAGATGGCCAATTAGCAGCAGCATACAAAGTGCAGTGGTGTACACGATATCCACATCCAGTAACAAAACGTAATGCACAATGGTACACAGTATAAGATAAGATAAGATAGTACTTTGTTGATCCCAATTTGGAAAATGTTTGCGTTGCAGCAGCATAAAAAGACATAGCAGCAGTATCCAAACTCATTATATGTATATGTATGTATGTATGTTGTAGTTTCCTTTTTATGTGTTTCTTTTTGTTAAATATTTAGTCGTATTGCATTTTCAGAAAAAAAAAGTGAAATAAGAAGGCACCTTGGTGTGAATTTGTTCAAGTGCACCTCTATTAGTTTGTTCACTGAAATACTTGAGAAGTCAAAATGTCCCTAAACAAAAATGTAATATATAAACAAAAATAAATACAAAAGTTCTATATTTGAGACAATTAAAGAGTTTTAGTAAGTGGATTTAGCGGCAACATTTAATACATTATCCTGCTAGCGCCTAAAAAAGCAGTAAATTAGGTTATTGGTGTTATCTTATATTGCTCTAAATTGTAATTAAGCTTTCTTCAGACAATAGGTATTGCAGGGTTATCATATGTCACTCTGTCTCAAGGGATTTGCCACTAATGACCACTGACAATGTGTGAGCATTGAACTTCACTGTTACATTGCTGGTGACTGTGAGAGGACGCCAGCACGGTCTGTTGTCGCTTCTCCCTCGTAGCCTCTTTTAGCTATTTTTAACAAGGATTCTATTGCTTTTTGTTGTTGCACGGATTCTATGGATGCTTATACCAACTATAACCAGACAATACTCCACTGTCCTGCAAATCCCTCGTCGACTGGACGAGCTACTAACGTTTAAGCTACGAGTGGCTACTAAGGTTGAGCTACGAGTGGCTACTAAGGTTAGCCGCTACTAAGGTTAGCCGCTACGCCAGCAGCGACACCTACCACAAACAATTCCAGCCCCACATCAAACACCTGTGCAAAACCTCCTTCTACTACCTCAGGAACATTGCAAAACTCCGTCCTACACTCTCCCTGTCAGATGCTGAACAACTGGTCCATGCCTTCGTTTCCTTAAGGCTTGACTATTGCAATGCTCTCCTCATCGGGACTCCTAGCGGGAGCCTTCAGAAGCTCCAATACATACAGAACAGTGCCGCTAGGATCCTGATGAGGGTGAGAAAGTACAACCACATCACACCCGTCCTTCATTCCCTCCACTGGCTTCCTGTCTCATTCAGGATCTAAAACTAGATCGCACTACTCACCCATCAGTGCATCCACAGGGAATGCTCCTTCATACCTAAAATAACTACTCACACGCAAACCTCCATTCCACAACAAACCATCTGCTTCGTCCCCCCAGGACCAAACTCCGCACAATGGGGGATCGGGCTTTCTGTGCAGCTACTCCTCACCTGTGGAATTCCCTCCCAGACCATCTTTCAGTGGATAGGTTCAGTCTGTCTTGGGGAATAGGCACACCAAAGCATGTTCATTTTGGACTATAGGTGGCGCAAAAAACACCACAAATGTATTTTGTTACTCTGGCACAACAATTTCCTTCGGGATAAATAAAGTCTTATCTGATCTTATCTTATCTTAGCAAGAACGGATGGACGAAATATATATATTTTGTAATACACATACTCGGAAGGTGAGTATGAACTAGTGTTCATTTCGTTGACTAAAACTATGACGAAATATGTTCGTCAACTACCTTTTTTTCCATGACTAAAACGAGACGATGACGAGACGATGACGAGACGATGGCGAGGCGATGATGAGACGATGACGAGACGGCACCGACGGCAGTAAACAATAACTGTAACAAAATCAACATGCAATATCGTTGACAAAAAGTGACGAGACGAAAATGTAGTTTACTAAATATGCCAAAATCTCTCTTTACTTTCGTTGACGAAAAATGAGGAGACGAAATATTATCAAAGATAACGTTACATCTCTGATAGTCAGTTTTTCTCCCAGCAGTTCCATTTCCGGTGCTGCGGCTGGGCAGCAGCTATGTGTCTGTGCTGCGCGCGGCGGTACATTTGAATTACACGTGGCCAGCGGCACACTAGCGACAGCTCTGCCTGCATCCCCTGGATATTATTTTATTAACTGCTTTCATCGCGACGCAATGTTTACACAAGAGGTTTCTCAATACTCTAATTTCCCCTCATCGACTCCTATCCTCGAGACTTAGTGCCGCCCACAGGAGATGCGAGCGGAGGACTGAGGAGGGGAACCGAGGAGAGAGGAGGGGAAGCAGCAGGCAGTTAGAGAAATGAGAACTCCTCTCCTCTGAGACGTCCATTAATGATGACAGGAGGCACAGCAGCACTCTGTCTGATGGACAGATGTGTTCATGACGACTTATATATTTACTTTTAATTCATTCACAGTGCGGTATAATGAGATAATAACAGGCTACAGATGCGGACATATACACACACATATATTTATATAAATATATACAATTTCAGAATCAAACAAGTATGAGAGCACTCTCATAATAACGTAACACAATCAGAGACTGGATATCCCCCCCTTCTCTCTGGTCGCCGAAATGGAAAATTGAAATTACGGGCCAAAAGTTGTATTTACAAGTAAGCATAGGACCAACTGAGACCCGTCTGTCCGCTGCATCTACACACTGTACCACACACACCTACAGCTCCTAAAGCATAATCAGGCTACAGCCGTTGTGTATTTTATTATGTGAAGCACTAAATGGTCTTAGAAAAATATTGACTCTTTGTTTGTAGATATCTAAACTACAGCATACAAATAAAGAGAGTAATGTAGGCCTGTTATACTGAGTGATATATATTTTACACACTGCTCTGCTTTCTGCACGGACCTCACAGCTGTTCTCACTGTAAACATTGCGTCGCGATGAAAGCAGTTACTAAAATAATATCCAGGGGATGCATGCAGAGCTGTCATTGGAGATAAGTCCGGCCGTGCGTAACGCCTCCACTGTTCCCGGAAATGCATCCTCGGAGGAGCCGTGGACCCATCAGTGTCTCCTCGGTTAGAGCTCCTCCAGAGAGCCTGCTCGATGCTCGGTCCTCGATGTGCATTTAGAGAAATTAAATGTCCTTCAACATGGCGCGCTGAAATCCATTTCCGGGTCACTACCAGAGGGGAAATTAGAGTATTGAGAAACCTCTAGTGTGTGGGTAGATGCAGCGGACAGACAAAAATATGTGTGTTTTTCATGCAATTTAAGCATATTTTTGCAAATTCCTTCTAGGGAAATTTTCGAAAAAATTCCATTCCAGGACAAGTTCAGCCCATATCCAATGTGATGCTAAATTGCGAAGAAAATAGTTGCTAGCTCAATCGGGGAGGTCGTAAGCTAACAGAGAATATACAATTTGTGACGATTTACTAGTCGCAAATTACTCCATACTTGTTGCATATTGTTTTTCCGATATTCACTAAATGCTGTATACACATTGCTCTTATGATTGCAAACATATTTCAAATTGGCTTTCATTAGCCCCCCAGGAAGTCGGCCATATTGAAGAATGTGCGTTTATCACTCATTTTAATCACACTTTTGCTAACACCTCCTAGGGAAATGATCATACAAATTCCATTTCAGGAGGGGTTAAGCGTATATCCAATGTGATGCTACATTGTGAAGGAATAGTCAGTCACTCGAACGGGGAGCTCACAGGCTAGAATGTACCATTTTCCACCATTTAGATGTTAGATAAGCTACTCTGCCTTCCACATCATCTCTCTCTCTCTCTCTCACACACACACACACACACACACACACACACACATATACCCTCACACACACACACACACACACACACACACACACACACACACACACAC
>CALSBZ010036130.1:7112-18613 GCA_943591055.1 Gobionotothen gibberifrons | reverse complement strand
ACACAGGTGAGGAGGGAGGAGAAAACACAGGGACACCAGGTGAAAACAATCGGGTAATAAGGTAGGAAGGAAAATAGACAGACAGCAACAGGCAAGACAGGAGGTGAAGACCTTTCAAAATAAAACATGAAACAAAAGACAGAAAAAGTACTCGCTACGAGGGGAAGAATTTGCCCCAAGCAGCGAGGACAAAGAGGCAGCTCCTTCCAGTCTTCCCGGAGATGCTGGATGAGGTGTCGGTCCCCTTCAGTAACAAGGCCCCAATCCAGGGTGCCTCCTCCCTGGACTGTGACGGTATGGAGAGGCTCGGCCTGCTCCGCATACCACCCATGGAACCGCTGGTGGCAGCCCACCTCCAACCGAGGCTGGCTCCGACACCAAGCAGGAACCCCATGCAACCGGTGAAGGCAGACCGATTTCAGTGACCATGACTGAACGGGCCTATAAAGCCGCAGCGTTGTCCGCCAGGGCACTCAACGTATCCTCACTGCTGACCGCCTACCAGGCGGAGCTCTGCGAGGATCTATCGAGCAAACCTGGGCCGGCCGCGTGGGTCGAGATTGCAGCAATCACAGACATCTGTCTACGTGTACAGCGCTGCGCCGTCCAGGCCACGGGCAAGGCAATGGGCATAATGGTGGTGCAGGAAAGAGCCAGGTGGCTCAACCTCACCAACCTCCCAGACCGGGAAAAGGAGGATGTGCTTGACATGCCTATCGTTCCCAAGGGTATTTTTGGCTCTGCTCTCGTCTCGATGCAGAAGGAGGAGGACGAGGCCCTCCACCTCTGTCTCCCTCGAAGGGTCCAGCCGCTACCTGCAACGGTCTCGCGGCAGTCCTTCGCCCAAGTTGCCTCACATCCTGCTCGGTTCAAAATACCGAGACAGCCGAGGCCACAGCCCGCCCCGAGTCCCCAGCCCACGCAGGAGACGAGGTCGAGCTGGCCGAGAAAATCTCCGGTTCCGGCAGCAGCCGCTCAGGCGCAGCCAACCCAGGTTTTCGGCCACCAGTCGAGGAAGAAGAAGCGGGCGGCCTGACAGCCTCCTCTCCTCTCCTCGGTGACAGAGCTGGAAGTCCCCTGTTCCCCAGCTCCAGATGTGTTCCCGCTGCCTCGAGTGATGCCTCAACGTCATCCTCAAGTTCGCACAAACACATGTCACAAAATTGTTTTTCAAATAAACCATTTTCCGCTGTCGCATCCAGGCTTCAAGCCAAGGGCGCAGTCCAAAAAAATGATAAGAAAAACAATAAAAACAATAAACAGTCTGTCATCTGTCCCTCTTTTGAGAGCAGCTACGGCCTCTCTCAAAAGGCGGATAATAGACGGGTCTGTGAAGGCACCACCGCCACGTGCATGCGCAGTGCCGGCTGGGGTTGTGAAGGCACCACCGCCACGCGCATGCGCAGTGCCGGTGGGGGTTGTCAACCTGGGGTACCACCGTGTTCAGACACTAGAGGGCCCCATAACACAACAAATAGAGACTCAGAGGGTAAGAGACGTGACATCTCCGCTGGCTTTATAGAGCGAACAGTGGAAGATGCTCACAACGTCTGCTTGGGTTTTCAAGACAGTAACACGGGGCTACAGGCTCCAATTCGCTGTCACCCCCCCTCGCTTCTCGGGCATTCTGTATTCACAAGCCCGAGGAGAGTCAGCCCATATTCTAGAGAGAGAGATTCTCTCGCTACTAGAAAAGAAGGCTATATCTATAATACCCGCCGAGCAGAGTCAGAGCGGCTTTTATACCAAGTATTTCCTCGTTCACAAACGGGGAGGGAACGGAATTCGGCCAATACTAGATTTGAGAGCTCTGAACAAATATCTCAAAAGATACAAATTCAGAATGCTCACTCACACATCTCTGCTACGTCTCGTGCGACAAAACGACTGGTTCACATCAGTCGACCTGAAAGATGCGTATTTCCACATCCCAGTATATTACCCACACAGGAAATATCTGAGGTTCGCATTTCAGGGGGTCTGTTACGAATACAGAGTACTTCCCTTCGGTCTGTCTCTCAGTCCAAGAGTGTTTGTACGATGTACGGAAGCCGCAATAGCCCCGTTAAGACAACAGGGTATTCGCCTGGCAACCTACCTGGACGACTGGCTGCTTCGCGCACAGTCGGAACAGGAGGCTATTACGCAGACAAATGTCCTCGTAAAACACCTGCTCGACCTGGGTTTCATAATAAACACAGAGAAGAGCATGTTGTGCCCAGCCCAGACTGTACTCTTCCTGGGTCTACACCTGAACTCGGTGCTCTTTACAGCCCGCCTGTCAGCAGGAAGAGTGAAAGCTTTCAGAGCTTGTCTCGCTCATTTCCGGCTACGCAAATATGTTCTATTCAGATCATGTCTGTGGTTACTGGGGCTCATGGCGTCAGCCATCCTGGTGGTACGACTGGGACGCTTACACATGAGGGAGTTTCAGCGCTGGGTAGCCGCCCTCAGACTAAACCCCGCGCGTCATGGCGCGCGGAGAGTGATGGTCACTATGAAATGCGTAATGGCACTGCGCCACTGGCTGCACCCGACTTTTCTAGTACGGGGCGTGCCTATGGGTGCTGTCCTATCGCGGAAAGTGGTCACCACGGACGCATGTCTGACGGGCTGGGGAGGTATTTACGAAGGTCGACCGGTGAGGGGTCTCTGGAGCAGAGACCTCCAGCGGGCGCACATAAATTACCTGGAGCTTTTAGCGGTGTTCCTCACCCTGAAACGCTTTCTGCCTTTTCTCAGAGGACACCATGTCCTCGTGAGGACAGACAATACGACCACAATATCGTATATAAACCGTCAAGGGGGTTTGCGTTCTCTCCAGTTACACATGCTGGCACGCAAACATTGGGTAGGGACTTGAGACGTGACTCGAGAGGGGACTTGAGAGGAGACTCGAGAGGAGACTCGAGAGGGGACTCAAGGGGAGACTAGAGAGGGCACTTGAGAGGGGACTTGAGAAGGAACTTGAGAGGGGACTAGGGAGGGGACTAGAGAGTGGACTAGAGAGGGGACTTGAGAAGAGACTCGAGAGGGGACTCGAGAGGGGACTTGAGAGGGGACCAGAGTAGAGAGTAGGTACTAGAGTAGGGACTAGAGTAGGGACTAGAGGAGGGACTAGAGGAGGGACTAGAGGAGGGACTGGATGAGGGACTAGAGGAGGGACTAGAGGAGGGACTAGACAAGGGACTAGACAAGGGACTTGAGAAGGGAATTGAGTAGGGACTTGAGTTGGGACTAGAGGAGGGACCATGGCTGCTGGGGCCGGTTCGGGAGCCGGAACCATGGCTGTTGGGCACGGAACAGAAGCCTGGACCCTGGCTGTGTAAGCCAGGTAATGGAGCATGGCAGCATGGCTGTGCGGGCCGGTACTGGTGCACGGATCCATGGCTGCTGGGACCAGAACTGGGGCTGGAACCATGGCTGCTGGGGCCAGAGCTGGGGCCGGAACCATGGTTACTGGGGCCAGAACTGAGGCTGGAACCATGGCTGCTGGGGCCAGAACTGGGGCCGGAACCATGGCTCTTGGGGCTCGGGCTGCTAGCCTGGATTTGCGACTCCTTCTCTTAGCAGCCTTTTGGAGGCTCCGTGGACCTCCAAAAGCCAGACGAGTACCAGAGAACGGCTCCTGGACAGGAGCAGGAACTGGGGCAGAAGCAGGGGTTGACTCCAGATGGAACACACCGAGGCGTATGGTGTCAGGTTGGAAATTGGGAGGCAGGGAGCTAGCATGCCTGGGGCTAGCAGGCCGGGAATCACACACCGAGAGGAAGTTCAAAATCCAGCCAGGTAAAAATTTCACTAAGCCTGGTTTCTGCCGAACTGCATTGTGGTTCCGTTGCTTCGCTTTACTCGCGTTGCTCGCTTCAAAAGTTCAACCTTTCAATCATGTGATTGGTTGTTGGTCGAGTTTCAGACACGCCCGCCAGCAAGCTTCAAAGCACGCTGCCGTGTGGACGCAATTAAAAAGATAATACATTTGCAACATAGGTAGTCCAAATGTTTGGAAATGCATGTGTGTATAATAGGAAGATGAATCCACGAGGATATCCATCCAGGACTTATGATCCAGCACCACAGCAACAGCCACGACTCGCGATCCAGGACACAGGACTGCAGCAACAGGATCATCCATGACTCCGGATCCCAGCGTATATAGACATCAAAAAGAAAGAAATGTGGGTGCTTCAACGGAGACGCTTCCCATTCACTTTGAATGGGGTGACATCACGCTTTGCCGAACTGCATTGTGGTCACGTCACTTTGCCTCCATTGCTTGCTTCGAAAGGTGAGAAAAGTTAAACTTTTCAAGCGTCGACCCCGGCAAGCGTCGACCGGCAAGCTTCAACGCACGCTGCCGTGTGGACGTACCGAAGTGGCTCTTCAGTATAATAGTTGGGCAATAAGAAGCTTTAAAGACAATATTGACAAGTAAACTCGTGATTAGGGTTGGGTACCGAGAACCGGTTCCGGTTCGGAACCGGTTCCAACATTTCGATTCCAACGGCATCATTTAGAAATGTGAATTTCGGTTCCGCTTTTCGATGCCTGAGGAAATGTTTCTCGCCGCTCTCCGTAGCCTACTGTATGACTGCGGCGGGGCGGGAAATGTAGCGTTGTACCTACACTTCCTACAGCGTAACCTGAGACCAGGGCGCCAGATCTGTGGAGGCGCTGTGCTGACAGCTCTGGGAGGGGAACAAAATGTTTTTACCGTTGGTGCTCATCCTAATTTTCGGCCTTGATGTAACAACATTCATAATTAAGTAAATGTAACACCCTTTTCATCCCGGTTACACTTTTCATTTGCCCTGTACGATGGGCGCTGTAAGTGATGAAAATGGGGGATGTTGGCTTATCTGGCACCCGCAGCTCACAGCCAAAGTGCGAGTGAGCGTGTTGTTATTAGCATCTGGTGCTAGCTGCTCTAACGAAAGAAGAAGATGTTTCTACAATGATGTGGAGGGAGAGTCCTCTCCAGTCAGACTGAGAGGCTGATACAGCTCAGTGAGGTAAAGGACTCTGAGTGTTAGATAGTTCACTTTAGTCTAAGTTATCTCAGTGGGTCTCAAACGGTTTGATCACAATTTATGTAAACACATATTTCCAAGGCACTCCTTTATAATTATTGGGATAAAATAGGTTTGAAATCATTCCAATGTATACTATAGGACAGCAAACCAGACATATCGTTTTAAACTGGAGAGATAAAAAAAGATGCATACATAAAATAGTCAAATAAGAAATGAATGAACAACACAAATAAAATACGTTACATGTATTTGTTATTGGCTATGGTAGGTTATTGGTTATGTTCACATACTTATTTAATTATTCAAATGTAAACCGATCTTTTTCATATGGGTGTTTAGAGTTGTACCCCCTAGATCTAGTCTCTAGTAATTCTGCTTAAAGTGCACCAGATTGAAGCATTTTACTTTAAAATGTTCAAACATTTCTTCCCGGTATGCCTGAGAAGGCAGATATGCTTGTTTTTCTCAACAAGAACTGTTTTAAAATGGGGGGGGGGTTTCCTTTAAAAGTTGGACTGTTGCACTGTTGTAGCTTCAGTGGTTCTCAGGTTACAGTTACATAGCACTAAATATAAACAGACTGATTAATGTGAATATTACTGTAAACTAACCTGTGTAAAAGTTTCTCGAATAAATGTAATGTTTTTGGTGGAAGAAGCATGTATCATTTTTTTACCCTGCCCCTCAAAGAATCGGAATTGAGAACCGTTAAGAACCGGAATCGAAAAGTAGAATCGGAATCGGAATCGGAATCGTGGAAATTCAAACGATACCCAACCCTACTCGTGATGCAGCTCTTGAAACATTTCTCATACATCATCTTTTGATTGGAATACAATTTCGCAGCCTGACATACCTTGTTTTTGGATAGAGGTTCAAGCAGCATAATATCCTGACAAATGTACCTGTACAAGAGCTTACTATTCAATGCAAAAAAATGCATGTTTCAAAGGTGCACTGATAAGAAGCACAACTCTGGTAAGGGATTTGTAATATTGATAAGACTAAAAAAACCTTCTGAATTCAGTGTAAAATGCTGTGGATCATAGTCTCCAGCTCCTCGTCTTTTCACTTTCCTCCCACTTCTTCTCTCTTCTTTCTCCCCCTGTCTCCCTCTCCCCCTCTCGCTGATAGCTGTTATTAGTTTAGTCGTCTCCTGTTTGGGGGAGATAATGACACAGCAAAGCTTTTTGTGTCTATCAGTTTGCGTGTGGTTGTTGTTGCTCCCTGTCATTAAGCAGCCAGTCTGTGTGGTTAAAATGACACAGCTTCGACTGTTTGAAGCTCTGCCAGCTTTACCATCTGATCCCAGATCTTCCTCCAGCAAACAGGTTGCCCCCACATGCCTCAGTCCAGCCACCAAAGCTCCAGTGTAGGGCCCAGAGTCGGCAGGTTTTCCCTCTCAAATGCTGTTGTGGACATTTGTATGCACATATCCGACATCACTGCATGGCAGAACAGAGTCCTACATAAACAGCATTTTAAGAGCATCTTCCGTCTTGCAATTAATATTTGAAATGTGCAACGATCTTCAAAGATATTTGACCTATTGTACTTACTAGCTAACACAAAGAACCAAACATATCACCACTGTATGCATAGAATACGATTAAAAAGCATTTTGTTGTCTATACTGTAGATGTATGTTTGTTTTTGTTGACAGAATGTTCAGTAGAGATCATTCAAACTCAACTTTGAATGGTGTTAATGATTGTATTGTATATAGTTATAGTGAGATTATTCTCCTTAGTCTTCTTCTCTGCTCGGATTCTTACCCTTTACACCTATAAAGTAAATACAAAATACAACATCACAGAAATTATATCTGCCTCTGCTATGGCTTGGAATTACATATTGGCTGTATGTTCGGATATTTCTGATGACAACAAGTTAAGACGCAACAAAGATTATCCTATAAATAAAGGACTGGAGGTAAATGAGAGGCACACTACAAAGATGCTAAAGATGAATCGGCTTAATAAATGCTTCACATTTAGTTTGGAGAAAATATCCCTATCGAGGTTAAATGAATACCTATTACCACTAGATGTCCTCGATCCGACATGAAGCTCTCTTATACATATGTATTCAGAATCTGATGAGAGAATCACAATGAGAAAGGGAAGAGTACAAGCTGATGCAAATATTTTGAACTTCATCAAATCGTACAGTAAATAAAACCCATAGGAATCCTCCGAAGTCATGAAAATGTTTGTAATAATCAATTAAAAACCCTTCATGATAAATGCAACCAACATGATTTTAGTGAAACAATTTAGTTATTTAATTTCAAAGATTTTACATTTCTTAAAAAGAAGAGGAAATATAAGTGATCCTGCTGTTTTTTTCTAGGTTTTTTGGGCGTGTTGAATGTGGACACATCTGCATGTGCTGCATTGGAATGCAAACTACATTGAGGCAGGTTTTAGCATTAACAAATGTTATTCTGCAAAGTCAAAGTAACATTCTCTGTTTTATTATGTGTTGTCTTCTTGCTGTCCTTCTTGTTTCCTCCTCACCCTAAATCGTTTACAGTTACTGTAACAGTTCAATGGAATACTCAGTAGGTGGCGATGTCGTTTTAAATATTAGAGAGATCAGAGCTGAGCCTATCAGGTTCTCGATACTGTACTGGGTCAATACAAGACATTTGATTTCCAACTGTGGTTAAATGACTGAAGTACAAAGCTTTTCAGGAATCACTTAGATAATATCTACAGGTAGAATTCAAAATAAATATTAATATTACAATTCCTGCTTTGAGTTTGTCACTGCTCTGTGCACCTTGGAAGTAGGTGAGTTGTTCTGGTAATTATTACTCTGCTTCTACTATCTTGTGACAATATACAAATATAAATGATCCTTAACATTTCCAAGCGACAGCTTCAAAACAACATCAATGGATTTTTTAAATGTACTCTGTTTGTAATGGAACACTTTTAGTCTAGTAACATTGGGTCTTCTACAGATACTATTTACAGATCAATATTTGAGATGTATTTCATTGTAATGTATTTGTTTTATAATTTTTTCACATTATATTTTACAATATAATGTTGATTCATAATTGTATTTAATTTGTTTACATTAATTAAAACATAATTCATTAAATAATTATTAGAATTCAATTTCAATCTTTTAGAATGTTCTTGTAGATTCTATATTGTAATTTCATTTTTTCCTATTTTAGATTTCTATTTTAAATGTTGTTTTCTTTGTTTTAAGTGGCTGTATTGATGGATTTAAGTGGTATTATTTATGTTTTTATAAATGATCCTATTGATTATTTATAAGTGTGGATGAACGAGGCATACTGTTTACATGTTTCCTTTCCTAAATGTGAATTATAAATAGCCTACTTGTCTTTTAAATTCATTATATTTCTATGTCCATCTTCATTTTATTTAATCTAATTTGACCATCTTTTTTCATTAGAAAGCCTCCTCAGCTGAGGGCGGGGCCAATTGGCGGCGCGTTCACGTCCCTTCAGGCTCGCGCCCTTGCAGCCACCGCCGCGTCTCGTGCACCAGCGCCAGTGAAGCAGCTCTCGCTCTCTGTGTAAAGTTATCGTGCTGTTTCCTGCTGTCAGTCCTCCCCGCTGCACCATGCGTCTCCTCCCGAAGACACTATGGGATGTACCCGCTCTGAGAAGACACTAACCCCGGGCTCTGCTGCTGCCTGTGTCCGCTCTCTGCTCTCCTTCAGCCGGGGAAACCCTGCCGCGCTACTCTGAGCGTTTTCATCCACACCGCGCCGCTTTTCCTCTTTAATTTATTTGTTGCCTGCCGCTTCATTTATGGACCACAGAAGCTCCGAGTAGAGTGTTTGTAATTTTCGTTCACACAGCTGAAGATGGAGTCGGTGATGGAGAGGGAGTGTAGCGCGCTGGGGGGGCTTTTCCAGACTGTCATAGGAGACATGAAGGTAACATTATTATTATTTCCTCTGACTTGTCATTAAAACGGTTGATACCTCCAGCGCCTGTAAAATCTCCTGTTGCATGAAAGCAGGAAAAGCAGACATTTTATCCCATGTGAAATTTCAAGGCGTCATCGTTAATTAGCTAATTATCCAGGAGGGGAGAAAGGGGTAGTGAAGTGGGTGTGTTCAAGGCCTGGTTCCTTCATTTCTGCAGTTTACTCCAACAAAATAAAGAGCCCACTGCATGTAATCCCAGATCCACACACAGCTAACAGGATGAATGACAGTGACAGACTGTTGCAGTGCTATCACAGAGCAATGTCTTACCTTAGCTCCATACGAAAACTATGAGTCTTTTCAGGAATGTTTTCCAAGTTTTTTTTGTATGACAGGGCTGTTAGTGACTGAGGATGGACTGGTTTGGATTATCCGATATAGTCTTGCATATAATCTAATATAAATCTGCTTAGTTAAACTTGCTTATCCCCACATTATGTTGTGCAGCAACATAGAAGGAAGTTGGTCGGATAGCGTAGGCGTAGATACTATGTTGTCATGATTGGTTGATTTATGAATTAACAATCAAACATGACCTTGTTCCAGCTTCTTAAAGGGACCCTATTATGCTTCTTGGGGTGTTCCCTTTCCTGTCGGGTGTTTATATAGGAGTTGTTCTCCCCCTGCCTGAAACGCCTCGATTGGACTCCTTTGTTTACTTCAATAACAAAGTGACATCACTATGTAACACTTGCACTTCAATTGGCTAGCGCTCCGCCACATTGTACATGATTGGCTAAGGGTGGGTCATCTCTACTGTAGGCAGTTGACCAATCATACCAGAGCTGGCCAGCTAACCAATCAGAGCAGACTGGGCTCTGGTTTCAGACAGAGGGTGAAAAGAGGTGCTGCAGCACAGGCAGTATGAGAACAGTAAAGAGCTTTTTGAACATTAAAGCATGGAGACATGTCCCAGCAGAGACACTTTAATACAAATATGAACCTGAACATCAGCATTATAGGGCCCCTTTAAATGTGAGGATTTGCTGCTTTCCTCTGTCTTATTACTGAATATTTTTGTTGATCGGAATAAATACGCATTTTTGGGGGAGCTTGGGTTAATTGTAATGGACGTTAGATATTAAGAAGAAAAATAACTATTAGATGATATTTTAGTCTATCAAATGGGAAAATATAACTTTGTTTTCTTGTATGATAACGTTGTCTCTCGTTTGTATGCATACATACTTGGTTTGGCTCAGTTTGTTGTTTCACTGTCTGCCTTGTTGTATACTGTTTACTAAGTGTGTGTGGGTGGGCGTATATTACTCGTATGGGGATATAAATCTCCCTTACACACTCACATTGTGGTGACCTATTTTCTTTCAGCACAAAATCAATTACCCTCACCTAAATCAGAAAAGGGTCACATTTAGGTTAAAAAGCGAGTCAATATAATACCCTGTAAAGTGATTGAAAGAAACACAATTCAGTGTGTCCATGTGTGTGTCAGGGAGGTTTGAGTGTTTGAGGAACTAACCTGTAGGATAAGGTATAAGCTTTGGGTGTACTGCATGCATCTGCAGGTAAGGGTCTGCAGCAGCCTCACAAAGTAACACACACAGCTGTTTCCGTAGTGACATAATAACAGACAGGTGTTTTCTAACAGGTGTGGTGGTTGGTTCACAAAGGGAGGTATGGGAAATCTGCCACACCCTCTTTCTCTACCTTCCTTCTTCTTTTCCTCTTCTTCTTTAATGATATGTCTTCCTCCTCTTCCACTCCCTTTCTTTTTGCTACTCCTCTTTATCTTTTTCTGACCTGTACCTTTCCCCCTCTCTTCTCTTTCCTCTTTTCCTTCATCTTCTTCTTGTCGTCATCATGTTTTGCTACATAAAGCCCCACCTCCCTTCCTCTTCCTCCTGCTCCTCTTTCTCTGTTTTGTGTTCCCCTGCTTCTTCACCTTCTTCTTCATGTTCCCACTCCATTTTCAAGCACCCTTCCATTTGACTATTCTATCAATGTTCTTACTCCTCACTTTGCTCTCCTGTCATTTTCTATTTCTATGTATCTTCTTCTTCCTATCCCTCCTCATTTGTGTCTTCTTGCATTTCTCTTGCAATCTTCCTCTGCTTTTCTTGCGACCACACGTGTTCTTAATGTGTGTAAAGATTCACACCTGCGTTCTGTTGTGTGTTGTATTCACAAACATGCATGGATGCTGCAGATGTGAGCTGTGAGAGATTCTGCATCGTGTATCTGAACAGAGTAGACTTGTGTTTCATGTTTTACTCACTCATACCACCATTTTCAAAAAGAGTCAATTATGGCTGGTCCAAAGCAAGCTTATGTCAACTACTTTGAGTACAGTTAGGTGGTTTAATGTATTATATTTCACAAGTTCATGAAATATATTATCAACATGTTGAATTTGAATCTACAAGGTAACAAAGAACTGAAACTGTAGCGTATTTATAGCGGAAGAAAATGATAAAGTAGCATAACGAAGACGTCTATTTAAGAATAAAGTTGTTATTATTCAGTTTACTC
>CALSBZ010036098.1:0-18242 GCA_943591055.1 Gobionotothen gibberifrons | reverse complement strand
GGGGGGGGGGGGGGGGGGGGGGGGGGGGGGGGGGGGGGGGGGGGAAGATTTTTCACCCACACCCAGAGCGTTTGGTTTTCAGGTTTTCGGAAAAAGCACTCCACCGAAACGGCTCTCCTGAGGGTTTCTAACGACATCCTGATGGCTTCTGATGTGGGTGATTGCTCTGTGCTAGTACTTCTTGACCTAAGTTCGGCGTTTGACACTGTAGACCACCATATCCTGATAAAGAGGTTACGTGACTGGGTGGGCATATCTGGCATAGCATTAGACTGGTTTGCATCATATCTTGCTGATAGAAGTTTCACCGTTTCGGTTGGAGACTTTGTGTCAGACTCCTCTCCACTGTCCTGTGGTGTCCCGCAGGGCTCGGTCTTGGGGCCTCTGTTATTCTCCCTATATTTGCTACCCCTAGGACAGATCATAAATAGTTTTAACATTACATATCACTTATATGCGGACGATATCCAGCTCCACATTTCATTCAAACCTAGTGAGGCTTTTAGGATATCAAGACTCTTAGATTGCCTTAGCGCCATTAAGGACTGGACGGCAGATAACTTCCTACAACTAAATGCTGATAAGACGGAGGTTCTGGTTGTTGCACCAGAAATGATTACACCCTCGATTCTGAAAAGTCTTGGACCTTATTCCTCTGCTGCCAACTCCAAACTACGCAACTTAGGGGTAATATTTGACCTATCCGCTTCGTTTGATACCCATGTTAAGCAACTGACGAGATCATGTTTTTTCCACCTACGAAATATTAGCAAACTGAGATCTGTAGTTTCAACACCCGACCTAGAAATGATTATTCATGCATTTATTTCATCTCGCATTGACTACTGCAACGTGTTATTCTCCTCTCTCAGCGTGTCTGCCCTTGGTCGTCTGCAGTCAGTCCTGAATGCAGCTGCAAGACTTCTCTCCCGGTCAAAAAAATGGTCCCACATTACCCCGATACTCAGATCACTTCACTGGCTCCCTGTAGCGTATAGGATTAAGTTCAAAATCCTCACTCTCACCTACATGGTCTGCATGGTCAGAGTCCTGCTTATGTGGCCGACTTAATCCGCCCTTATACATCAGCCCGCCCACTCAGGTATCACAGGCAAAATGTACTGTCTGTCCCACGTACCCACCTTAAGACCCGCGGTGATCGAGCGTTCGCAGCAGTGGCTCCTAAATTATGGAATGCTCTGCCTCCTCATCTACGGTCTGCGGAGTCTGTTGACTCTTTTAAAACTATTTTAACCTCTTAAGCCCTGAGCCTGTTTTTCAGGTTTCAGGCTCGAAAATGCCACTAACACAATAAATGATATATCTTCACTTCTAAAAAGGGGTAAATTAATAATAATTTTTCTCAAAGCAAGGTTACATCTGTGAGTTGGATGTAGAAGTGTCAGAATCAATATATTTCTTTTTTATTTTAAAGTAAATTCAGATGGAACATAGTAAAAACATGTAAATTCTAATGAAAAAAAAAAGAAAAACTTTACTTATAGTGAAAACCACCCTTGCATGATGGGTTAGTAGACTAAAAGCTTTAGGAATCCAAACCATAACATATAATAAGTACCCTGTATCAAGATTGATGCAAAACAAGTGAAATTTGACCTTTTTAGAGAGATTTAGAAAAATAAAGTCCAGGCGGAATCACCTCTGGGTAATTTGGGAACCGTCGGTTCCATTTGACCTTTTTCACTGTAAAAATGATTTTTTTACTTTGAATTTTCACTATAGGTATTCATTCCATCCAAATACAACTGTTGTAAAAAAAAAATTAAAAAAAAAAAAAAACAGAATCAGAATCAGAATACCTTTATTAGTCCCACAGAGGGGAAATGTGCAGCGTTACAGCAGGAAAGAGCCACAGACAGCTTAGTGTTGCATATCTTAAATGGGTTAAAAAAAGTACTACGTTATAATATAATAAACAACATGCTAAAAAAGTACTAAGTTATAATATAATAAACAATAAACAATATGCTAAAAAAAAATGATAAAAACTAAAAAAAAGTTACATAATTTTCAAAAATACACATCAAAAACAAATCAAATCAACAAATCAAGTAGACCAGGGTTTAGCAGCCAGGTATAAATGACACAGTTATTAATGGCATATATATATATATATATTGCACATATCGCACACATATTGCACAAAGTTGGTTTGTATTTAGCAGCAAGGGGTGTTATAGTCTGTGTTGTGGTGTGTGTGTAGGAGGGTCTACTAGGGGCTGTGCTGGTTGCAGAGTCTGACCGCTGCAGGAAGGAAGGACCTGCGGTATCTCTCCGTGAGACAGCGGGGGTGCAGCAGCCTGTCGCTGAAGGTGCTGCACAGTGAGGACAGGGTGTCCTGGAGGGGGTGGGACACATCGTCCAGCAGGGAGGACAGCTTGGCTGCCATTCTCCTGTCTCCCACTCAATGTCTGCTCCCTGGATGGGTTATATTTTTGCCAACATTTTGGCATGCCACTCCTGGTAACAATTTTTTTTGGGAGTCAAGCACAGAGGTACCTGGCACTTCACGCAGTGCAATGGTGTCCTCACCTTCTTTTTGCCAGCATCATTGCAGTTTCTACAGTTCTTCCTGATACGGACATCTTTCCCATAAAACATGGGCCCGCATGTGAGTGGTGGGGTGGTTGGAGGTACAGAGCTTTCAGCATATTCCAACATCTCTGCAGCCAGCTGCTCCCTGAAAGTCTTCTGTGTGTGTGGCTTTGTCCTGCTGGGGTCACTCCTCATCTTGAACAGCTCCTTGTGGAGAATGAAGCTGTTCACCGTGGCAATGTCCATAAAATGGAAAAAAAAAGTCTTGTACCATTTCATTGTTTTGTGGAGAACGCTGTAGTACCCGATCAAAGCGTCAGACACATCCACGCCACCCATGCTTCGGTTGTAGTCCAACACAGCGTCAGGAACGGGAACAGTCTTAGTCTGCCACACACCAGCCTGTTTCACTTTCCGCTGGACAGTCTTTCCACTGAAGGCTGCATGCACTGTGGAGCACATGGTCACTTCACGGCTGTCCATCCACTTTATGAACAGGAGTTTGCCTTCCCTTATCCACCGCAGATCTCCCCTTTCAGCCTTTTTTGGTAGGCCATTCAACTCCGTCTTTGGGAAACCAATTCGATTTTTTCGAATGGTCCCACAACAGCCAATGTTTTTTTTGGACAAATCCCCAAATAGGGCAGGGCTTGTGTAAAAGTTGTCCACAAAGAGTGTGTAGCCCGCACCGAGCAGAGGGAGGGGCAGGAGGTCGGTCACGGAGGTGTAGCTGAGTCCCTGGCCTGAGAGGAACGTACTCTTCCCTGTGTACACAAAGAAGTTCCATGTGTATGCCGTGGAGGAATCCGCCAGCACAAACAGTTTGTATCCCCACTTCGTTGGTTTATCTTTCATGTACTGCAACATGCTGATGCGGGCCTTGGAGGCGACCATCCTCTCATCTATTGAAATGTTCTGATAGGGCTGGAAATGTGCTTTGCAGGCAACAACAGTGTCCGTGTACAGGGGCTTTATCTTGAAAAGTCTGTCGTACTCAGCGGTGTTCCTTTTGCGATCGTTTTCCTCGTCTTCTTCAGGGTTGCTCAGGTGCAGTGAGCACATGATGGCTTCAAAGCGGTCCCGGGACATTGTATCACCTGGGAATTGGAAGTTATATGGCCATTTCTTCCTCCAGTAATCCGATCGGTTGTGAACAGTGACGAGGCCTGAGAAAATGATGATGGACAGGAAAATATAGAAATCCCTAACAGTCAGTATTTTCCAAACATACTTCTTTCCAGCCTGCAGTCTTTTCAGGGCGTTGGCGTTCGTGTTGGTAATGATGGTGTGAACCACGGAAGTGCTAAAAAAAAGTCTGAAAATGGAGAGGGGAGACCATGCTACAGTGGGGTCGAGCGTTGGGCCTGGGACCCTGGCTGGCGTGAAATTCAGTGGCTCTGGTGTTTGGTCATTCTCCTCTCTGTTGTGCCACCCGAGTTCTTCTTCTGTCGTTCTGGAAGAGGAAGAGCCTCTGCCACGCTTTCTGGGTTTTACACATTTATCTGATGCTTTTCTTTTTCCTGGCTGAGGAGTGGGAGCCCCACCTTGGCCACGCTTCCTGGGTTTTATAGATGTGTCTGACGCTGCAGAAAGCTGGTAGAAAGCAGACGATGGTACTTTTGGAAGTGTGTGCTTTTTGGATGCAGGCTGAGTGGCCAATACGGGTGCAGATCTCTTTCTAGTGAAAGATGAGGAATGTGAGGGTGAGGCAGGTGTGGGTTGGGTGAAAGTAGACAATGGGGTTCCAGAAGCCATTTCATCCTCATCTCCATCACTATGAAAACAAATGTGGAAAAACAAAGGGATTAGATGAATTCCTGCAATTCCTGTTTCCTTGGCAGTAAACATGGCATTTTGAACGTGTGAATGCAATACATTTAGAGACCCCCACAGTATTATTTCGAGACTATGTCTCAGGGCTTCTTAACATTTATGAAACTATTAATGTTCCATACCCTTTTAAAGTTAAGAAACTCCGCTAACTGAATATATGAACCATTTTTAGCTTAAAAAAAAGCACAACAGCGAAAAAATGCTAACTAATGCTAACGGAGTTTTTCACAGAACTCGCGGTAGAAATGCCCTTATTACTATCTTAACTGCACAAACAAGATATACGATTTAAAGCTGAGATTCTACAGAATCCAGACATGTAATGTCATCACTGTACGACCCCGAATTGCGGAGCTATCAGCCAGAAAAGAGAACGTAAACAACACAAATATGACAATAATTACGTCTCGTCACGCTTACCCTGTTGCTGCTTTGTACAACTGAATTTCCCCTCGGGGATTAATAAAGGTTCATCTTATTTTATCTTAATCGTACACCAAATAAATAAGTAATAGATAAAAACAGAGATATTACATACCTTTGCCGTGAAATGTCGTCATCAGAGTCACAACCGTCCGGGTTACGTTCTGGATGCAAGAGATCCTCGTCGTCTGATTCAGAATCAACAGGTAACATTTCTGCATCGCTGTCAACATTAGTCACCATTTCCATTGCCTGTAACGTAGTAAGCATCTCTTTCCTGTAAGCCATTATTTGACTTAAAGTACAGAAAAAGTGCTCAACGAAAATGTTGTAATCTGCTCGTTGTAATCTGCTCGGTATCTGCTATCTGCTGTCTGCTGTCCGCTCTGTGCTCCTGCGCTCTGGGTGCTGCTGGAATTCCTGCTTCCTTTCAGGTGAAAAGAATATTTGAATGCAGCTGCGTAAAGTACTTAGGCTGGCTGGCATTCTTTATAGTTTACGCAGGACCATATCTCTGGAACCCATTGGTCGATTCGGGTGATTTACACCTTTTTCTTAACCATCAGATCCAATAGAATCGAGGGGCAGTTCCCAAATCCACGTAAACATTACCATAGCGGACGTAAATGGAGAAGCAACGGAGCATATCTGAAAGTCCAAGCCTGGACTGCAAAACTTTATACCCAGTATTTTGCCATAAATATGATGATGGATTATCAGTAAAAAATTCTACGTGACACAAAGACATTGGATTAACCTTGAGCGGCGTTTTTATTCCGGTGAACACAACTTTTGATCACAAATCAAAAAAGGTAAGACGGATGTTGTTTACGTTCTCTTTTCTGGCTGATAGCTCCACAATTCCGGGTCGTACAGTGATGACATTACATGTCTGGATTCTGTGGAGTCTCAGCTTTAAATCGTATATCTTGTTTTTGCAGTTAAGATAGAAATAAGGGCATTTCTACCGTGAGCTCTGTGAAAAACTCCGTGAGCGTTAGTTAGTATTTTTTCGCTCAATGCTAATTCAAAGGCTTGGTATTACTGTTGTGTTTTTTTTAGCTAAAAATGGTTCATATATTCAGTTAGCGGCGTTTCTTAACTTTAAAAGGGTATGGAACATTAATAGTTTCATAAATGTTAAGAAGCCCTGAGACATAGTCTCAAAAAATAATGTGTGGGGCGGGCCCACGTGGGCGTACTTCGGGATTAAGAGGTTAAAGACATTCCTGTTTGGTCAGGGGTTTGGGTAACCAGCGTGCTTGATCTTATTTCATTTAATACTATGTTTTTATTTTTGTTTGTTTTAAATTTCATTTGTAAGTTTTGTTTTATTGTGTTTTTATTGTGTCTTAAATTATGCTCTGGTGCTTTTACGACGGGTGCGCTGCCAAAAGGGTGGCAGTGAAAGCAGAGGGTCTCGACGGACCAGACCCGGGCGACAGAAGCTGGCTTTGGGGACGTGGAACGTCACCTCTCTGGGGGGGAAGGAGCCGGAGCTTGTGCGGGAGGTGGAGCGGTACCAGTTGGATCTGGTTGGGCTCACCTCTACGCACAGCGTCGGCTCTGGAACCTTACTTCTGGATAGGGGTTGGACTCTATTCTTCTCCGGAGTTGCTCAAGGTGTGAGGCGCCGGGCGGGTGTGGGGATACTCACAAGTCCCCGGTTGGGTGCTTCTTTGTTGGAGTCTACCCCAGTGGACGAGAGGGTCGCCTCCCTACGCCTGCGGGTTATGGGGGGGAAAACTCTGACTGTTGTGTGTGCTTATGCACCAAACAACAGTTCAGAGTACACAGCCTTCTTGGAGACCCTGGAAAGAGTCCTGTATGGGGCTCCTGAAGGGGACTCTTTAATCTTGCTGGGAGATTTCAACGCACATGTGGGTAACGATGGAGTAGTGTGCGAAAAAGTGCACGTCCCACCGTCCGGGACGTGTTATTTACAATATCGGACAAGTAGATCTTTCAATTGACTTGTCCGGCGGACAAGTGACGTTTTTCGCCCTCATTTATTGATGAATTCAGTTTACAAAAGGTAGAACTCATTCGCAAATTGTACGTGTCCGCCATTGTTCGTTTAGAAATGTTAGTTTCGGTGCTTGTCGATTCCTAGGAAATACATTTCGCCGCTGTCTGTACTGTTAGACGGGGGCGGGGCAGGGCAGGGCGGGGCGGGGCGGGAAGCACAGTGGCAGGGTTGGGAAGCGAAACTCGGTTCCGAGTAGGAACAAATAACAATTGTCCGGTCCCGGGATTAATAAGAGTTGTGAGGACAGGTATGGAAAGGAGGCGATGCTGAGCCCCGCCGACCGCAGCTCTCTCTCTCTAGGCTCCGGATCAGCTGATCGCTGCACGGTGCAGCTCAGCGTCTCTCTCTCTCTCTCTCGCTTTCTACACACAGCGGATCCGCTGTCCGTTTAACAGCCTCAACTTTGTCAAATTTTCTTATGTTCTTTCTCTAACACGTAATGAAGGTTATTAAGCGTTTTAGCTCCTGTGTTGTTAATATTGACGCCATTTCCTTTATGAAGTAAAGCAGCCTCCCTGTCTGTGTCCTCGCGCTGTCCTCACATCCCCGGACCCCCAGACTCGGAGGAGCACAGGGATGTCAGTATTGTTCGAAGCAGGGTAAAGAAAGTACATTATTGAAATGAAAATACTATTTATTTACTTTTACAAACAGTGAGCAGCTGGGCAGCTGCAGCATGTGTATTGCAGGACATGTGTAAGCGTGCAAGCGTCTTTGAGTTGTAGAAAAGCGCTAGGCCTGGCTATGAATCTAATGTATTATTATTAGGCCTATGTGTTGGACATGTGTGGTTGGACTCTGTCTCACAGGCAGGTTGCAGTGTAACATCAGAGGAGACTGGGCCAATTGTACATTCTCAAACTGCACTGCTTAGAACTAGCTAAACAATGCAGAGATTATTTTTATATAATTGTATTCAATAACCGTAAGAAATTAAACAGTATGATGTGATTTGTAAATAGGAATACAGATTTGACTTGATGTTTTCATGAATATATTTTTCTCCCAGTTTGTCATGGGACTTATTTTTACCCTCTCAAAGAACCGGAATCGAGAACCGAAAATAACCGTAATCGAAAAGCAGAACCGGAATCGTTAAAATCCAAACGATACCCAACCCTATGTGTGATGCAGTAAAATCTTACCGCTCACTTACGTTAGCGGTGTCGTAAAATACGATGGCGAAGAAGAAGATTCCAGTGGCCCCAATTTTTGTCCATTCTGGACAAGTGAAAAATGTATTCGGACAAGTAAATTGTCAAAGTCACTTGTCCATGGACAAGTACTCTCTAAAAACTTTTTCTCACACTGTGGAGACACTTGGAGGGGCGTGATTGGGAGGAACGGCCCCCCTGATCTGAACCGGAGTGGTGGTTTGTTACTGGACTTCTGTGCTAGTCATGGATTGGCCATAACAAACACCATGTTCGAACATAAGGATGCTCATAAGTGTACGTGGTACCAGAGCACCCTAGGCAGAAGGTCCATGATCGATTTCATTATCGTATCATCGGACCTGAGGCCGTATGTTTTGGACACTCGGGTAAAGAGAGGGGCGGAGTTGTCAACTGATCACCATCTGGTGGTGAGTTGGGTCGAGTGGCGGGGGAAGCCTCTGGATAGACCTGGTAAGCCCAAACGTGTAGTTCGGGTGAACTGGGAACATCTGGAGGAGGCCCAAGTTCAGGAGGCCTTCAACTCACACCTCCGGCGGAGCTTTTCGGGCATTCCTGTGGAGGTTGGGGACATTGAACCAGAGTGGTCGGTGTTCAAAGCCTCTATTGCCGAAGCCGCGGCGGGGAGCTGTGGTCTCAAGGTCTTAGGTGCCTCAAGGGGCGGTAACCCTCGAACCTCCTGGTGGACACCGGTGGTCAGGGAAGCCGTTCGACTGAAGAAGGAGGCCTTCAGGGATTTGTTATCCCGGGGGACTCCCGAGGCAGTTGCAAGGTACCGACAGGCCCGAAGGGCAGCAGCCTCAGCCGTGGCCGAGGCAAAGCAGCGGGTGTGGGAGAAGTTCGGAGAAGACATGGAAAAGGACTTTCGGGCGACACCAAAGTTGTTCTGGAAAACTGTCCGACACCTCAGGAGGGGGAAGCAGGGAACCATCCAAGCTGTGTACAGTAAGGATGGGACGTTGTTGACCTCAACTGATGGAGTGTTGGGCCGTTGGAAGGAACACTTTGAGGAACTCCTGAACCCGACAACTCCGCCCTCTATGTTAGAGGCAGAGCTGGAGTATGACGGGGGATCAACACCAATCTCCCGGGGGGAGGTCGCTGAGGTAGTCAAACAACTCCACAGTGGCAAAGCCCCGGGGGTGGATGAGATCCGCCCAGAAATGCTGAAGGCTCTGGGTGTTGAGGGACTGTCATGGTTGACACGTCTCATCAACGTTGCGTGGAAGTCGGAAACAGTACCAAAGGAGTGGCAGACCGGGGTGGTGGTTCCCCTTTTCAAAAAGGGGGATCAGAGGGTGTGTGCCAATTACAGAGGCATCACACTACTCAGCCTCCCCGGGAAAGTTTACTCTAAGGTACTCGAAAGGAGGGTCAGGCCGATTGTCGAACCTCAGATTGAGGAGGAACAATGCGGATTCCGTCCTGGTCGTGGAACAACGGATCAGCTTTTTACTCTCGCAAGAATCCTGGAGGGGGCCTGGGAGTACGCTTATCCAGTCTACATGTGTTTTGTAGACTTGGAGAAGGCGTATGACCGGGTTCCCAGGGAGTTACTGTGGGAGGTGCTGCAGGAGTATGGGGTGAGGGGGTCTTTACTCAGGGCCATCCAATCTCTGTACTCCCAAAGCGAGAGCTGTGTCCGGATCCTCTGCAGTAAGTCGGACCTATTTCCGGTGAGGGTTGGCCTCCGCCAGGGCTGCGCTTTGTCACCAATCCTGTTTGTAATATACATGGATCGGATTTCGAGGCGTAGTCGGGGGGGAGGGGGTCTGCAGTTCGGTGGACTAAGGATTGCACCACTACTTTTTGCAGATGATGTAGTTCTGATGGCTTCATCGGTCTGCGACCTTCAACACTCACTGGATCGGTTCGCAACCGAGTGTGAAGCGGCTGGGATGAGGATCAGCACCTCCAAATCTGAGGCCATGGTTCTCAGCAGGAAACCGATGGACTGTCCACTCCAAGTAGGGAATGAGTCCTTACCCCAAGTGAAGGAGTTCAAGTATCTCGGGGTCTTGTTCTCGAGTGGGGGAACAATGGAGCGTGAGATGGCCCGGAGAATCGGAGCAGCGGGAGCGGTACTGCAGTCGCTTTACCGCACCGTTGTGACGAAAAGAGAGCTGAGCCAGAAGGCAAAGCTCTCTGTCTACCGGGCCATTTTCGTTCCTACCCTCACCTATGGTCATGAAGGATGGGTCATGACCGAACGAACGAGATCGCGGATACAAGCGGCCGAGATGGGTTTTCTCCGCAGGGTGGCTGGCGTCTCCCTTAGGGATAAGGTGAGAAGTTCAGTCATCCGGGAGGGACTCGGAGTTGAACCGCTCCTCCTTCGCGTCGAAAGGAGCCAGTTGAGGTGGTTCGGGCACCTAGTTAGGATGCCACCTGGGCGCCTCCCTAGGGAGGTGTTCCAGGCACGTCCAGCTGGGAAGAGACCAAGGGGTAGACCTAGGACCAGGTGGAGGGATTATATCTCTTCGCTGGCCTGGGAGCGCCTTGGGATCCCCCAGTCAGAGCTGGTTGATGTGGCCAGGGAAAGGAAAGTTTGGGGCTCTCTGCTGGAACTGCTACCTCCGCGACCCGACCACGGATAAGCGGGAGAAGATGGATGGATGGATGGATGCTTTTACGACTCTTTAACATGTGGGTCATTGATCATTGTACACCTCCTATATGGATGTTTTATTGTTTTGTCAAGCACTTTGTGACTGTCTGTGAAAAGCGCTTTATAAATAAACTTTACTTACTTACTTACTTGGCACTATGGGCCTGGCCCGTGAGTGGTATAACCTGAATACAGTGGGGCTCCCTCAGAAGGTGATAAACACTATTCAGAGTGCAAGAGCTTCCTCCACCAGGTCCCTCTATGACTGTAAGTGGAGGGTGTTTGAGGAGTGGTGCCTTCAAAAAGGACACATCTCTTTTCAATGTCCTGTCGGGGTGATTTTATCATTTCTACAGGACCTGATTGATAAACACAGAGCTTTCTCTACGATCAAAGTGTATCTGGCTGCTATTGCTGCATGCCATGTGGGCTTTGAGGGAAAGATGGCTAGCCAACATCCCTTGGTCTGCCGTTTTATGAAAGGGGCTCGCAGGCTCCTCCCTGTTTCCAGGTCACTGGTGCCCTTATGGGACTTGGCAGTGGTTTTAGATGGGCTCACTCGACCTCCATTTGAACCCCTGGAAGAAGCTGACATGAAACACCTGTCACTGAAGACAGTGTTGTTACTGGCTCTGGCATCTGCCAAGCGAGTCAGTGACATTCATGCGCTCTCTGTACATCTTTCATGCACTCAGTTTGCCCCGGGGCAAACGAGAGTGTTGCTGAAGCCCAACCCTGCCTTTGTACCTAAGGTGGTTGGCTCATGTACCCCCATTGACATTGAGGCATTTCCTCTGCCGCTGTGTTCCTCTGAGGAACAGCGGCCAAATTTGCTGTGCCCAGTCCGTGCTTTACGCACCTATATGGACAGGTCGAAAGAGTTTCGATGCAATGACCAACTCTTTGTATCCTGGGCTAACCCTCATAAGGGCAAGCCCGTTACCAGGCAACGGCTCTCCCACTGGATTGTGGAAGCGATTGCTCTGGCTTATACGAGTCAGGGTTTGCAGGCACCAACGGGCCTGCGTGCTCATTATACTCGTGGACTGGCTACATCCTGGGCTTTGTTCAAGGGTGTTTCCATCCAGGACATTTGTGCAGCAGCGAGCTGGTCTTCACCGCTCACTTTTGTCCGCTTTTACAGGCTAGATGTCTCTGCTCCAAGTGTGGCCCGCGCAGTGCTGGGCCCCGTGTTGAGACAGGGTTCTACCTGTTAAGTTCTGGTTGTTTTGGTGATTTTCGAGATAAGCAATACGGGAGTTTCAATATCCCATAGTGAGACATCGAACGGAGTGTTATGAATGAGAACTATAGGTTACTTACGTAACCCCAGTTCTCAGACTAACATGAAGTGAGATGTCTCACCAGACGGCCCTTCTTGCTAAGGCGAAGCGAGAAGAGGTGCTTATTTTGAATGACGCTGCGACGTAGCGCAAGCTACTTAAAGGGTGGGTGGATTCCCTGACGTGGACGTCAAGATCACCAGCCAATCAGGATTGGCGTAATGAGATTGATGCTTCTGTTTGCATACGCGTTGAGGCGCATCCCATAGTGAGACATCTCACTTCATGTTACTCAGAGAACTGGGGTTACATAAGTAACCTATAGTTTTTTTCAGCACTTGGTGTTTGTTCGGAGCTAACCACTTCTGTTCTGTGAACTGTGATAGGCATTTTTGATTTGTCGTGTTTTTCCAGATGCTTGTCTGCTTCGAAGGTCGTGAAGGTGGGTGGAACCATAGACATGAAACTGGGGTCATTTCTCATTTTGGCCTCATCTTTAATGAAGGTGGCGAAGACCGAAAATGGGAATGACACCGAATAATCGCGTAGGTATCTGGTTCCGTGCGTCATCCATTTCTCTTGCAGGCCAAATGGAAGTTTATCCACTACGGGATGACTATGGGACCACGTGCCGTGTCGAGGTACAGCAATCCTGGTATGTGTCCTTCGCTCTTAGCAGAGTCAATCTCTAACAGTAGGTCACCAAGGTCCCGTAGCAGATGAGGCTCCTTGTTGGTAATTCTGGGGAACTGTTCTAGTCTATCAAACATAGCCTTTTATAAGGCCTCAGGAGATCCATAACACTCTTGAAGTCTCTCCCACACTTTGTTCAGACCGAGGGAAGGGTATAATATGCACTCCTCTGAGGCGTTTTGCATGTTGTGAGGATTTGTCGCCTAACCACTTAGTCAACAAGTCAAGCTCTTCACTAGCTGTTAGATATAGACCTTGGATGGCATTTTCAAATGAGGATTTCCATGCCACACCTGGCATGTCGCTAAACCTTGTAAGACCTCCAGTGAGCAACTCACGTCTAACTAGAAATCTAAGGTCAGAAATACTTGAGGTTTCTTGTGGGTGAATCAGAGGACTTGACCATTGTGGTTGTTCATGCACTGCAAAGCTCTTAGGTAGCTGAGATGCTCTGTCGTTTGCGTTGTTCTTGCAAGGCAGCAACGTGTATGGAGATCTCGGGTCAGGCATTTCAACTTCCTGTTGGTTAAATGTGGAGTCCGCTGGAGCCTCGTTAGGCTCCACCTCGTTAGGTGGAGTTGGTTTCTCATTTTGGAGAAATTGGTCATTCACATACTCGCGTGTGCGTTCTAATGGGTGACATGTCTGTGGGAAGCGAACGCTTATGGGGTCTTCTTCTATTTCACTTGCCACAGCCTCGTACACATTAGCTTCAGCGAGAGCTGCCTCTGCATCTCGTCCCTGAAGAAGCGCTTCCAATGTAGCCTCCAGACGTGTTTCTTCCACTCTGAGTTCTGCTTGTTTTACTCTCAATTCAATTTCCTTTTGAGCATAGGCCGCTCTGACTCGTGCTGCCTCCGCTCTAGCCCGTGCATTGACCGCAGCCAAGCTGGCAGATGACTTACTGGAGCCCTTAGATGATTTTGATGCGTGAGTGTGGACTGGTTCATTATCTCCTGGCTGAGACATGTTTAGTTTCTTAGGGAAGACTGACGTGTGTATCCACCTGATATTTTGATGATGTAGACCACATGTGTCAAACTCAAGGCCCGTTGTGGATTTAATTTTGGCCCGCAGGATAATTTCTAATTACTATTAGATCTGGCCCGCCGGTATATTGCACGCACACCTTCACTCAATCCTGAGGATTTCCTCCGCTCAGAGCCTGAGCCCAAACATTGATGACCTTGCACCCAAGATGAGATGCCAAGTATCTGGCTTGAACTAGCATCACAGAGCAGCACACTGAGTTTCAATGGATGTTTGCTTTTGTACTTTGTTTCTTGAGACAACAGGGCATGTTTGGGTTTTTCTTTGAGGGAAATAGTTTTTTTGAAGCTGTTGTTGGCCTGTGGGAAAATGTAATCATAAGAAATGACTCGGGGAAAAGCTGCAGATAGAGCCATAAGAAATGAATGCAACTGATTATTTAATGTTTCATGTTGTTTTTATAGGCAATCATTTAAGCTTTGTTAGTTCCAGGTTTAATATGTGCAATCATTTCAATAAGTTCTGCAATAAACATTGAACCAGTCTGGCCTTCGACTAGTATCCATTTTTTTTATTTTGGCCCACTGTGTATTTGAGTTTGACACCCCTGATGTAGACGAATCTGCCCTCACTGTCGTTATGAGTACAGATATGCAGACAGATAACTCCTCGACAAGTGGCAAGTGTTTATCTTCTTTAATAAGATGTTTACATCCACAAGTCAACAGAGTAAAACTGAAATAAACACAATATACATTGAAATTAGGCACTTAGCTGTGATGCAGAAATATATACTGTATACTACGGTTAATTATGTCAAATATCACAAAATATGCATATCAAATGTTAACATGCAAAAGTGCTGTGTAATACACACTACAAAACATGTGCTAACCATACATCAAACATCAATGAATAGCAATCTACTTAAACATTGAAACCTCAAAATAATCGTTGATATCCTCTTAAGAATATGTACAAAAGCCAAAAATACTTACAAGCAATGCTTTCAACAACATAGCAAAGAAGGATGGATGCAGATTCAAACAATAATATTCCCCTCTCTGTCCCTTTCAACCACGACTCACATGTGGGTATCACTTCCTATGTTTTTAATGTAAGTCTTTCCAATTGGCTGGTACTAACAAAAGAAGAAGAACCAAAAAGCAACAGCACCACCTGCTGGCTGGAGTAAGACAGCGTCTTAGACAGCACAGCTGCATTGTTAACAGTAATGTAGAAGAACTAAAGACATCTTAAAAATAGAATGAGCAACTTAGAATACACACTTTAAAAATATACAGATTAAATTAGAATACTCACTAATAGACCAATCTATTATGTGGGACAGAAACATAAAAACATAGTGTACTATAGACATTAAAATAATGTGCACAGTAGCTATTTTTAAAAGTAAACTATATCCTGTGATGGTACAAAAGTGTCCGGATTGCAGCAAATTATTTGATCACATTTCTAACGTTTATAGCATTACAAATCTTTCTGTAGAGGCTAAGCCAACGCTTTAAGCCATCTGCTTTGTGGGTGTAATTGACTGCTGGCAGCGCGTAATCTGACGCGATGTCAGCTGCTGGTATGTCCGCAGCGCGCTCCTCCATATTTGAATGTCTTAAAGTCAAACGGATTGTCACAAATCAATCAGTACAATACAAGCACTTATTGTTCATCCCTTTCACAACCAATGCATTGGAATTACGCCCCTTATGTGTGCACACAACTTAATTCCTATGGCCATTTAAACCGGTTGTAGCGCGCTACACATACCTCCTTAGATGAACGTAGTTCCGTGACAAGCGGCGAAAAGCTTCCCGTCACCATTCACCGCGTTGCTCCTGTCACCTTCCTGTGCAGCAGATGAGCAAACGAGTTGTAGCCGTCCTCCTCTCGGCGTCAGGTGGCTGATAACAGCTGAGCAGCCGGCGTGTTGTTGTCCTCCTCTCGGCGTCCGGTAGAAGGTGAGCAGCCGCTCTCAGCGTTCGATAAACTGTCCTCTTGTGTAACTCCAAAAAGGCAAGTTTTTGACTATATGTAGAGGCTAAGCCAACGCTTTAAGCCTCTGAGGATCCGCTTTGTGGGTGTAATTGACACACACAAAGTTTGCTGCCGAATAAAAGTCAGAAACAAAGTTTCCAGTTCGAAACAGTCCATTTATTTCCATTTGTAACTGGTTTCCATTTTACTTGCTTCTTTCCATATTCACCACACGATATTACCGTTTACACAATACCTTTTGCTTTGTTTGTAATCCCGTGTTTGTGTGTGTGCTCCGTGTGTGTGTTCTCCGTGTGTGTTCTCCGTGTGTGGTCCGTGTGTGGTCCGTGTGTGGTCAAAAACTGTATGGCCTTCCGGCGGAACCTCTAACCAACAAACATAGGTTCCTACCTTTATACCCACAGTGTTAATTGGCTCCTACACACCGGCCCCTAATTGGTAGTACAGGTACCAATTGAAAACAATTAAGGAGCCAAATGTGAAAATCATTTTTCAATACATAGAAATGCACATCCTAAACTTCCTGTACTAAACATAGTTTAGTAATAGGTCGCACAATAATGTTGGTCTTGGTCTGTAGCTTTACAGAGCGCACCAGTCCTCCTTTGTCAGGAAAAACCTCCAATACTTTGCCAAGAGGCCAGGAACCACGGGGAGCTGAGGAATCCATGATGACTACAATATCACCAGCGACTATATTCCTTTTCCTTTGGTTCCACTTTTGCCTCTCTTGTAGCAACGGCAGGTATTCTCGCACCCAACGCTTCCAAAATAGATCAGAAATGTACTGAACTTGTCTCCAGCGACGTTTCACATACATGTCAGATGGTTCAAACAATCCAGGTGGCAGGGCTGGTTTCCCTTTCAAAAGAAGAAGATGATTTGGTGTTAGAGGCTCCAAATCATTTGGATCGTCAGACAGCTTGGTGATTGGCTGATCGTTAAGAATGGCTTCAATTTCACACATGAATGTATGGAGTCCATCATCATTCAACATCTGTTGCTGCACAACTGAATTGAGGATGCGCTTTACCATGCGTATCAAGCGCTCCCAAACACCACCATGATGAGATCCTGCTGGTGGATTAAAACTCCATTCAACTACAGCTGAAATTAGAGCTCCTTGAATCTTCTCATTATTCAATGCAGCAGGGCCTCTCTTAGTTCTCTTTCTGCTCCAATGAAGTTGGTTCCATTGTCTGACCTCATATGAACAACTTGACCTCTTCTACTGATTTATGCATGCGTCAGTGTCAAGAGAGGGTGCAACCTCCAAGTGAACTGCTCTACTTGTTAAGCAGGTAAATATCACTCCATAACGCTTGCAAGTAGATCTGCCCCTTCTGATTTCCACAGGTCCAAAATAATCCACTCCAACATTGGTGAATGGAGGTAGATCTGGAATAATTCTCTCCTTTGGAAGATCTGCCATTTTTTGCTCCATAGCTCTTCCATTGTAATGTCTGCAAAAGTGGCATGCCGATATGATCTTCCTTATGGCAGAGTTAGCACTTGTTATCCAATATTTTCTTCTCAAAACAGACAGTGTATGGTTTCTACCGCTGTGCCCTAGTAGTTGATGAATGTCCTTCACCTCCAAAGGTATTGCTCCTTTGCTTAGCCTGCCTCCAACTCTTAGTAGTCCATCTTCCAGAATCGGATCCAGCTTGTAGATGGAGCTGTGTCTGCTCACTGTTCCTGTTTCAGATGTTAAAGAAGTGATTTCATCCTTAAACCTAAGCTGCTGACTGTAGCGTATTATAGCCAACTCAGCTTCCAAGATATCTTTAGGTGTCAAGATGTGACTCTCCGGGTTGACTTTGGGTTTCAGTCTTTTCACTTGACCAGCTTGTGCAGAGGGATTCAAATCCTTTCTTTTACGACTCAACTGCAACAGAATTGTCTTCAGCCTGAGAAACCAGGCCACCGACACTTTGAGCCTTTTCCAGTCTGAGAAGTAAGTCATGAGCTGGTCTGTTGCATCAAGTGATTCATTGACTATGATATTAACCGAGGTATCTTTTCTGACTTCTGGGTCAACCAAATCCAATATGACATCACCGCCATAATATGTAGGCCATTCCTCTTCAGATTTTACAAGAAACATGGGACCTTCAAGCCAACTGCGGCTCTTCAGAAAGTCAGGGATCTTCATTCCTCTGGATGCAGCATCAGCTGGATTGTCTTTGGTTCCTACATGCTTCCATTGACATGGTCTTGAAACCTCTCTTATGGTTGTGATCCTATTTGCCACAAATGTGTGGAAACGCTTGTCCTCGTTGTTAATGTACTTCAGAACTGAAGTACTGTCTGTCCAAAACACAGACTCATCCAAATGAAGTTGAAGCTCTGATTTTAACATCATATCCACTCTGGCAGCCAGAACAGCAGCTGTTAGTTCCAGTCGTGGAATGGTCACCATTTTTATGGGTGTAACTCTAGCCTTTCCTAATAGGAAAGCAACATGAACATCGCCTTTGCAGTTCAGTAGCCTGATGTAAGTTACAGTCCCGTAGCCATTTTCACTGGCGTCAGCAAAGTGATGTAGTTGAGAGTGTATGGGTTCACCGAAGTCCTTTGGCTTCATACATCTGTCCACTTTGAGTGATGCCAACAACTTAATGTCCTCCAACCATCGT
>CALSBZ010036096.1:10357-23431 GCA_943591055.1 Gobionotothen gibberifrons | reverse complement strand
ATCCATGATGAAAGTGTCCTGAAAGAGAGGTAAATACATTTAGAGGTGGAAGAAAAGAAAAACTAAAAGTGAATTAAAAGTAGAAGTAACAGAGTGTAGGAATACTCTTTTACAAGTAAAAGTTGTGCATTCAAAATGTTACTCAAGTAAAAGTACAAAAGTATTAGCATAAAAATATACTTAAAGTACCAAAGGTAAAAGTACTCATTATGCAGATTGGCCTATTTCAGAATAATACAAGTTACATGTTTTAATGATATTTTATTGATACATTAAAGTGTTATCAAAGCTGGTAAAGGTACAGCCTATTAAATACAAGTGAATACTAGGGTAACCATTTCACACCATTAATGCAAATCTGCAAGGTAACTAAATGTAATTTAGTAAAAGTACACTATTTACCTTTGAATTTTATTGTACAAAGTACCAAAACATCCCCAACAAGTCCCTCATTAAAAAATAAAAAGTACAGTGAATATATTCTATACTTTACATCACTGAATACATTAATACAAATAAGTCCACTAGAAAAAACCTTTTTTTTAGCAAAACATTTAAATAAATAGTCCCTCATTAAAAAAAAACTGAATACATTAATACAAATAAGTCCACTAGAAAAAACCTTTTTCCCCCTGAGAATAAAGCATCGCGGTACATTTCATGACAGTGCTGATAAAGAAAACTTCGTACCTTGAGATAAGTTTAGAAAAATCCTCCAGAAATCGTCGCTCTTCTTTAAACAGTGACAGGAATCGTTTCTCCGGAGCAGCTGACGCAGGCTTCTTCTCTCCTCTGTTTATATACAGTCTGCCCAGCTGGTCGAGCCCGCCCCCTGGTTTAACATTCGTTTTCCCTTCCATGCCTTCATCATTTTCTGTTTCTATTCTCCAAAAATGACCTGCAGTGTTTTGGACATTGTAAAGTGCACGAGGGCGTAGTCCCGAAACGTTTTCCTTGACATGAAATGTTTGCTAATTGAATAAACTGACGACTCCTGATAAACTCAAAGTGACTCTTTAGTATTGTTATTTCATAGGTTTAAACCCGGGGTGTCCAAACTACGGCCCGCGGACCATTTTGAATCGTTCCTCAGCAAATTAAAAAAGTATGATGGAACATGGACAAGTGGTCTTATTAACACAGTAGTATTCATGTGTTAATAAGACCACTTTTCAAATAAATTCAGTCAATTAAAGTTGGAATTTCTTTCTAACATATCTTATTTGATAAGAAAAAAGCCCAATGATTTATTTACATAACAAGCTTGAAATAGACCCTTCATATTTCTCATTATTATTACTTATAACTGAACTAATGAGGCAATATACTACATATACGAAGGTCTGGGCCACTCACTAGACTCTAGAGTAGTGAGTGGCCCAGACCTTTGTATTATTTTTCTGTATGTGGCCCTCGGTGAAAAAAGTTTGACCCCTGGTTTAAACCATAACAAGAACAGTACTGAACTAAGACTAGACTGTTAACCCAAAAAGTGAACGCGATAACTGTAGGAAGTTTGTCTAAGATAAATTGCATGAAATTAAAGCTGATTATTTTGTGTAATTATTGCATCAGAGATGAGTTTTGCAGGTATTTTTGGAAACTGTTGATAACATTTTTCTTTCTGTATGGTGTATTTGTTTTAACAATTGGAAATAATAAATAGGCTCTTCTCTTTTACTACACATTCAGGGTTTCTTTCTCCCTTACACTTTGACATTGTTCTGTTATCTCTTTGTTTTTTCGAACTTTATACTTTACTAATGCAGGACGACTGTTCAGCATAGAGGGAAAGCTCTGTTCATTAGGTCTTTACTTGGCCCTCCTCCTGTGATAATTAGTTTGTATCTTAAATAATAATACAGACTATAAAGTTGTTTAACACCACTTAAAATGAAGGCCTCACAACCCCACTGTAAAGCTCAGGTGACCCCCACCTGGAGATCAAGGTTCAAGGCTTTTATTTGTCATACGTACATAGCTACAGTGTAGTTATGTCGATTAAAATCTTAGGTCGCAGGCTCCTCCAACAGGGCAACACAATACAACTGAAAGAATAGAAAAAGTAGTGTAAGTAACACAAAAAAAACTAATAGTAAAATAGTGAAATAGTGCAATAGAGTCTATACAAGTGGTTGGATCAGTCTATTATTAGCCACACACAGTAAACAAAACGAAAAGATAGAACATCTTTGTTATTACCAAAGTTAAACAACACTTGAATAAAAACAGGACACATGACAATCACTATCACAATGTAAATCACAAGCCCTGTGCAACATTCCTCATGAATTCCTCATAACACAGGTGTGACCCTAGATAACAAACTGTCCTTCACTGCAAACATCGCTGCTACAACCCGCTGCTGCAGATACACTCTTTACAACATCAGGAGGATACGTCCCCTCCTGACCCAGAAAACAACGCAGGTTCTGGTCCAGGCTCTCGTCATCTCACGCCTAGACTACTGCAACTCCCTCCTGGCTGGTCTACCTGCATGTGCCATCCGACCTCTGCAGCTCATCCAGAATGCAGCGGCTCGTCTGGTCTTCAACCTTCCAAAATGTTCCCACACCACGCCGCTCCTCCGCTCCCTTCACTGGCTTCCAGTAACTGCTAGAATCCACATCAAAACAATGGTACTTGCATTCCATGCTGCGAATGGATCTGGTCCTTCCTACATCCAGGACATGGTTAAACCATACACCCCAGCGTGTGCACTTCGCTCTGCATCGGCCAAACGGCTTACTGCACCCTCGCTGCGCCCCGACTGCGAGGGGGACCCAAGTTCCCATCAGCAAAAACACGTGGGTTTGCTATCCTGGCTCCAAAATGGTGGAATGAGCTCCCCTTTGACATCAGGACAGCAGATAGCTTGCACATCTTCCGGCGCAGACTGAAAAGTCATCTCTTTCGACTCCACTTCGAGGGATAGAATCACTAACAAAGAACTGCTAACAGAGCACTTATATACTAATAAAGGACTGGCTTATCTAAAGCCAGTTGAGTAGCACTTGACATGTTTGGCTCTATGAAACCTGATGTACTTATATGATTCTGTTTTCTTCTAGGTTGTATCTTCCTGGTCGAATGTACTTACTGTAAGTCGCTTTGGATAAAAGCGTCAGCTAAATGCAATGTAATGTAATGTAATGTTCAAAACACTGCTGACTCACCATGTTGCTAACATGAAACCAAAACTAAGAAGGGAAGTAACCAAACTGCAGGTGTGAATGAAACTGAACAATAACAATAACACAATCTTAATGCAGTAACATTTCTATTAAAGAAAAAATTATACATTTCTGTCTTTTTATGCCTATAATAGCTACTAACTTGAATTTGTATTCAAATTAATTAATCAATTATTTTTTATATTTTATTGTAATGTAGAGACAAGGCTTTTAGTGACAATCATGTATTGCGTTACAATTATATGTTTAAAAAAAAAAGAAAAAGTCTAAATTTGATATTTGGCCTCAAATCATCTGAGGCCTGGCGACCCCCCTGCGATCTTTGGCTCCCCCCCCAAGGGGGTCCGCCTTAGATGGAAACAAAATTGAGGGTTGATGTGCTAAATCAGGGGTTCCCAAAGTGTGAGGCGCGCCTCCCCTGGGGGGCGCCAGAGAGCTTCAAGGAAGGCGCAGCCGGCAGAAAAAAATAAAGAGGGCGTACACTCCAGTATTGTGCTGGCGAACTCTGTGGTGTTTTCCAGCATATATTCCAATCGTCACTTGAGAATAGCCAAATTCCTGATATGTAGAAATCCTCAACTATAATTCCCATCCCTAAGAAACCTCATCCTAAAGTCCTAAACGACTTCAGACCGGTGGCTTTAACGTCATTGGTAATGAAAATATTTGAAAAAATGGTTAAAGGCCTTGTCATGTCATTAGTAGGTGGTGAACTTGATCCACTACAATTTGTGTACCCTGCCTGATACGCAAATTGTAGTGGATCAAGTTCGGAGAGGCGTAGAGGATGCAGGGAGAGGCGTAGAGGATGCAAAGCTTTTTATACTGCACACCCTCCACAAACACCTTGAAAAGCCACAAGCCCACGCTAGGCTTTTAATACAATGCAGCCACATCTCCTGGTAGAGAGCCTATTATGTCATTTTAAACTGCCCGATCAACTTCTTTTATGGATTTTAAACTTTCGAACTAATAGAGAGCAGAAGGTGTCTGTCAATGGACGCCTCTCTGACTCTGTCATCACTTCCACGGGCTCGCCTCAAGGATGCGTTCTTTCGCCCCTACTTTTTATAATGTACACTGATAAATGCAGGAGCATGCAAGACAACAGCTACCTGGTTAAATTCTCTGACGATACCGCCCTCTTGTCCCTCCTTAGCGGCTCAGAATCAGGCCACGAGTGTGCTCTTCCCGATTTTATTTCCTGGTGTGATGACAGTTTTCTGGATTTAAATGTCTCTAAAACCCAGGAATTGATCATTGATTTGAGATGTCACAAGGATGTTCCGAAGGAGTGCATCATACACAATGACAATGTAGAAATTGTCACATCATACAAATACTTGGGCACCATTTTCGATGACCACCTCAAATTTGATGTGAATACTGAGTGTATTGTGAAGCGGGGTCAACAGAGAATGCACCTTCTTCGCAAACTGAACTCTTTCTCTGTCAGGCCTTTCATTCTTTGTCGTTTTTACCAAGCATTCATTGAGAGCCTTATTAGTTTTTCTTTTATCTGCTGGTTCCATAGCCTTACACTGAAAGACAGGAACATCCTGAACAGCATTGTTAAAACCTGCTCCAAGATCATCGGCGTGAAACAGAGAGACTTAAATTCCTTCTGTAACCAACATATTCTGCAGAAAGCATTCTGAACTCTCCAGGTCATGTACTTTCACATGAATTTTCGTCTGTTGCCATCAGGGCGTAGATATGCTCTACCTGATCAAAGGACTAATCGCTTTTCAAAATCATTTATCCCTTCTGCACTCAAACTTTTAAATTCTTGAAAGGCTTTTAACTTGATTATTTCTTTATTTCTTTATTATTGTGATGCTATGAACTATTTATAGTGTAAATTGGAATTATCCACATCTGTGCTCCCGGGTGTATCGGTGTGTTTTCTTCTTGTATATTCCTGCCTGTGTTCATGACATAAGCTGCTGCTCATAACCAATTGCCCCTTCTGGGATTAATAAAGTTGTTGATTGATTGATTGATTGATTGAGATGCATTACATCTACAAATAGAGCATACAATGAGAGCACATGATACACTTTTGATGTTTGTTTCATTTCTTCGGTAGTGTTACAGAATGTTTCGGAAAATGAAGATTCCAGGACCACTTTAAATGTTTAGTTTACAATCGTTTCCCAATGACCCGGAATAGTACTGCCAGAATGAACGATATCCAAAATGTCTTCCAGTTTACAAACTTCAGCCATTCTGTTTACACGGGGGTCACTACTCATTCTGTTTTCAATCGTCCTCATCACCACACTTATTAAAAGGGTATTGACTACATTCTGATCATTATATACAGAGCGTTTTGCATAGTAGTTCCCCATTTTTTATTTTACTTTAAAGAAAAAGTCAATGTATCGAAGAAAAAAAAGATCCCTGGCTTCAATCAACCGCTGGTTATTAGTCTTCTTCTTCTCCATCCAACTCGGCATGGATCTTTTCAAGTCTCTCCTTGAGGCGTCTGCAATTTTTGAGATTGTGCAGAAAAGCCTCCGAAGCGCCTTGGATCCTCCATTCATCCGTGTACATTTCTTTATCAATAAGAGTCTGGTCAATCTCAGTAATGAAGTCGGTGAACCAAAGTCTTTTCATTAACGCGTTGTAATTGTTTCTGAAGAAAAAATCGGGCATGTCATTCAGACAATCGTGTTGCCTCTGGCCCGGGGTGACTGCCTCGGCATCCGTTGCAGATTTCTTCTCTGTACCGATGCAGCACCCTCTCCACAATATCCACCAACACCGATTTCACTGTGTCCATAAACAGAGACGTCTTGGCCCAAGGAGCAAAATCAGCAGCAGTAGTACTGCAAGATTCGGGTGTCCATAATGGTGATGATGATGGTAGTTCAGGAGTTTGTTCCTGGCTGCAACTCGTGGGGGGAGACTTGGTTTTTCTCAGATCCATGGCTAGTTTTCAACGGTCGTCTTAGTGGGGTCCTTTGTTTTAGATGATTTGCTGAGTGGAGGGTGGGACTTATTGCGTTGAATGGGGGGAGTCATCTGTAGAAATTGAGAGTTTTTAAAAAGTTCTTTAAGCTTTGTAGCTTTTTCATCTATCATTTCCAACCCAGCAGCAAGAGGTCAAATTTAAGAATAAGTAATAGTTTTGTCATGATTTTACGGAAAAAGTCAAAAGTATAGTTTGTCAGAAAGAATATACTGTATATATATGGAAAAGTCATTGTGTACAATAGTATGTTGAAAATCAAAAAAAAGAAACTCAATTCATTACAAATTAATGAATATTTTACCCAGTTCTAAAGTTTTGCATCCATTAAAGAAAATGTATTCAGACAAAGTATTTTATTTTCAAAAAGGTTTAAGGTTTTGCATACATAAAAGGTGTATCTTACAGTTCCTTTGCGAGAGAATTACACACAAATCTGCCGAGTGTCAGTAAAAAAGTGTTAAAAACACAAACTTACCTTTTAGAGAAACAGTCTTTAAGAAAAAATCTAATCAGACCATGTACTTCATTTTCTAGTTTTAAGGTTTTGCATACCTCAGAGTGTGTCTAAAAGTATCTTGGCAAGAGAAAAAAGCCAAAGTCTACCTAGGCCATTACAAGAAAACCGATTTCCTTACAAAGTACTTCATATTCAACCAGTTGTTAAGTGTTGCATACATCAAAGTGTGTCTAAAAGTATCTTAGTAACACAAGAAAAGAGAAAAAAGCCGAAATCTGTCTAGTGTCCGTAAATAAGTGTTAAAATCACAAACTTGCCTTTTAGAGCCACAGTCTTTAAGAAAAGAAAAAAAGTGTTACACAGTGACTGACCAGTTTACCAGTTGTAAAGTTTTCAGACAGCAAACTGTATCTAAAAGTATCTTGGTAGATCTAAAGTCTAGTCATCTAAAAAACACACATCCGGGTGTCCCTTCCGTCCTCATCAGGGGCCGTATTCACAAAGCATTTTATCTTACCGCTAGGAGTGCTCCTAACTCGCGCTAAAACATTTTACGTAGGAGTTTTTTCTTAAAAGTTATTCACAAAGCCGCTGAGACCTACTCATACTAAGGATAAATCACTAAGAGTGAACTAAGAGTGACGCGCCGTTGCTATGGATGACGTCGATTCTCGTGCATGAGTTTCGAAGCGGTCAGTACAGTGATTGGTTGTTCAGAGCAGGCGGTCTCGGTGAAACTCATCCGCAACATCCCACAAACGAGCCCACTAAATCACCGAAAAACAAGGAAATAGCCTCGGCTAGAAATGTATTCCTATCAAATAGTTATGGACAGTGCAGTTAGCAGAATACACGCATGATGACAAGTTTGTGCAGACCACGATAATGACGTTGTATATGCACGTTAAAGAGAGAGAGCAAACAATAAAAATACGTAAATTGCATTAAATCAAGGAGGCAATTAAAAGCAATTGTTACTGCTGGTCAGGGGTGGACTGGCCATCTGGCATACCGGGCATCGTCCCGGTGGGCCGTTGACTCAACGGGCCGGTCGGATTAGTCACTCGCCCGCCCGTTTTTGTGAATAGGTCTTACTGAGTTAGGAGTCCTTTCGAGGACTTTTAAGCTCTCCTAAACTTAGGTGCTACTTTTAAGCCTAAAATACTTTGTGAATTGCTCTTAGTGAAAACAATTAGGAGTCCTAAATTTAAGACTGACACGCCCATTATGTTTGGGAGTTTCTCCTAAATTCGCCAGTTAGGAGCTACTTTTAGCCTTAAGATCCTTTGTGAATACGGCCCCTGGAGTAGCTTTTAATATCCTTTGGGCCAGAGGAAGTCCCGAGTTCTACGCGAGCTCCGGTAACAACCCCTCTCTTGAGTGTCAGCTAAGAGTCGCACTGTCTCTCGGTCGGCGGGTATTTAAACACCAAAAAAGGCAGGAGCAAGCTGACTCCGGCATTCCCAAAGTACCTGCCACCCTGTCCTACCTTCTCGAAGTAAAATCAGCGCTTGAAGCCTTTAATTCCACTTAATTCCAATGTTTCTACTTCCGCGTTCAACCACGTTGTGCCGCTGACGTCACACCACCGAGGATTCTGGGAATTGGAGTCCCAGATCCAGCCACGAGTTCTAGCTTCCTGCAGCAGCAATTCCTTAGGAATTGCATCTTGGCAGGTATATAATACTATTCTGCATAAGCAATGTTTTATTATGGAAATATTTGGCCTGCAGTAAGTCATATTTGAGGCAATTATACAGAGTTGTAAGTGTATAAGTATTTATACTACTATAAATCAATTAAATTAAAATGCAAATACATTTATCATTTCCGTTACGTGAATATGAAGGGAAGCTCGATACATTTTTGACCATCATTTTAGACTCAATCTCTCCTACAGTGTCTCTTCTATGAATACCATGAATCATTCTCTGCCAAGCGGCCATGTACATTTAATCACCTACCAAAGAAGAGTTTTTCCTCACAGGAATTAAGCTCTACCTGCAATATTCTGCCCCTCGCTGGGTGTGCCTCAGGAGGCTTCATGCTGCAAATCGTTTCCAGCTCTTTCTAATCACAGATGTTCGTCAAATAATAATAATAATAATAAGCAGGTTATGCTGGCTCCCAGGGACCCATGTCTGTTGAAACCCGCACTCAAGACTGAAGTTTGCACTAAAGGAGCCAGGAGTATTGACAGGCCCCTAGCCTAGTGCTAGGAGGAATTATTCTAGCAACGTTCCTTATTGAGCCGTTAGTTCCTCACGATTATTCTGTCAAGAGTATTAATAACTACTAAAGATTTTCCCGTTTCTATGCTCTGTAGATGACATGGCAGGGAAAGCGGACATCCCATATGCCTTCTGTGGCATATATATTTTAAGGTTTTACAATCAAATGTGCATTTGGTTGCCATAGTAGCCCAAGTTTCTTTGACACCTCATCAGAAGCATTATGCTGGATTCTCTACAACACCTGCAAGCACCCCTTGGTGTCCATCTGTTAACGATTTCCTAGTTGTTAACTTTCCCAGATAAACTTTTCAACAGCTAGGCCTCTTTTAGAACAGGGACTGGAAGCCCCACGTCTAGAATTATCGGTATCATTCTCGATATGTGCTGATGCAAGCTTCACTGCCCGCATCAGAACAGCCATAATTACAATTCATGTTATTTATTTAGCGCCTTTCCAAATGTTCAAGTGCTCTACGTTATACTACATATTAGACTTGTAATACATTCAATACATGAAAGCATGAAAATTACCTGCCAATGCTCCATGATGCAGGCTACTGTAGAAATGGCTGGGATCTGCATTTTATCCGCTAATGTCCCACCAATTGTTGAAAAGCATCTCCGTACAATGACTTTAGTTTACAGTTCATAGTCTGTTTGAGGTTGCCTGGGTGAACGCAAACCCAACCTTGTGCAAATGAAACGATGTAATACACTTGCATCTGGTGTAAAGACGCGGACTACTCGGCATGAATGCAACCTTAGAGATGCTTATTGCTCAGATCGTCTTAGAGATGCTTATTGCTCAGATCTTTGGTCCTTAGCCCCTCTGCGACGAGTGGAATTTTATGTTCATTCTTTTATAATGACCTTGCGGTGTCTTCAGATCCTCTCTAGTTACTTACAGATGCTGCGCCTTCAGCTGGTTCGGGGGATTTCACAATGAGTGGTTTGCCCCACCAGCTTGCCATGCCCTTCATTCAACCAAATGACTCTGGATCTACACGTCAAGCCCCTCAAGGATTTCCCATATTCTGCCTCCATATAGGGGTCATAGGTGACCAGGAAGGGGAGGACACGGGAGGTAGAGCATACCGATTCCACCAGCACAGCAAGAACAGAACGACAGAACGGCACCAGCCCAGCAGATGCTCATCATACCACAACCTTTGACACGGCATAATTAAACCTTGGTATGTAAAGCTAAATAAACATTATTCTAAACTGCAGCAAAAGACCGGAAATCCCATCTGTTCGTGTCTGCGTCAGGATCACTCTGAAAACCTCCTGTGTAAAGTAATGGCAAATATATAGGACATTGGAACAAGGAAATTGCCATTACACCCATGTTTATTCGATGGCTGCAAACCCAACGACGAGGGTTCTCCTCCAAGCTGCATGATCTCTGCCTAAGCTGCGACCTGCCCCCAGATCGCTATTCCCACTGTTTAAGAATCTGCACAGCCACAACCGCAGCTCTATATCCGCCTACCTCAACCCTGAGCATCCTGGGCCGTCGGTCATCTTCTGCCCACCAGCGCTATATCATGCTTCACAGGAATGAGATCCTTTCAGCACAAACAACCATGAGCTCTTGCACTACTCGATGATGAGTAAACGTTCAAAGATGTATATCTGTAGAATTCTGTTATTGCATACCAGGTGGTTGCTGGGTTAGATTATATTTATTTCGTTATAGTATATTCCCCTCATAGCTGCATGCTTGGGGGGGAAAGCTCATTGTCGCTTCCTCAAAGACCTAGACCAGGGGTTCCCAAACTTTTTCAGCATGAGACCCAAAACAAATATGTTGTGGTCCTAAGGGACCCAAGCTCAAAACATTTCATGATTTTCCATAATATCTACATTTATAAACAAAGAATGCAACACACCATGAATTTAAAATGTAAATGAAAATATTTATTTAATTATAAAAGTGCATCACAGCAATTAGGTTTCTCACCATAACAACCTTCCCTTTGAGCTTGCCCAGAAAAAATAAGGATCAAAGCAGAAAGACGAAACATGGGAAGTGCAGTCAAGTATATACAGTACAAATTAAAATTATATTATATATGTTTGCGGTGCAATAAACGACACAGCAGTTTATTGGGTTAGGGTTAGGATTAAATAAATGGCAAAGATATGTAGAAAAGATACGTTCACAACAAACGTAACGTGGGAGAAAATTGTAGAAAAAAACGTATTTGACATACGTTCATAACAAGGAGTGAGCAGAGGGTGGAGTTGTCGATTATTGTTCTGTTTTCTGTGACAATCTTCCTCACCCTCTCAGACTTTCAGTTGCGCGCGCTACTAAAGAGACGTGTTACCATGGAAACCAAACAATGGTGTAGCTGTATTAAAGTCCGAGTGGAAACAGTCCTGAGTAAATCAGATTTTGTCAGAAATCGGGAGAAATGCGGGAGAAATATGACCCCGGGAGGAAACCGGGAGAGGGCCATGAAATCGGGATTCTCCCGCGAAAATCGGGAGGGTTGACAAGTATGATCACACAGCAGTCACGTCCGTGCGGCTGATACTTTCTCTCGCTTTCCTTCTCATACTGCCTGTCACTTTCCCTCTAATCTTCCTGTGGTTATTGTTTCTCTGTTTTTCTCCCGGCCGTTTTAAAAACATTTTAGGCTAGTAAAAGGGGTCGGCACTGGTCACTTCCAGGCCTACACATAGCAGTCTCTCTAGGAGGTAGTATATTCCCCTCAAAGCCGCGGTGCTTAAGGGGGATGGCTTTTCGGGCTGTTCCCGGGCCTTCACATAGCAGTTTCATTAGGTAGCGTGGTATATTCCCCTCAAAGCCGCTGTGCTGGGGGGGGAATGGCTTTCGGGGCGTTCCCGGGCCTTCACATAGCAGTCACTAGGTAGTATATTCCCCTTAAAGCCGCGGTGCTTAAGGGGGATGGCTTTTCGGGCTGTTCCCGGGCCTTCACATAGCAGTCACTAGTTAGTATATTCTCCTTGAAGCCGCGGTGCTTAAGGGGGATGGCTTTTCGGGCCGTTCCCGGGCCTTCACATAGCAGTTTCATTAGGTAGCATATATAGGTAGTATATTCCCCTCAAAGCCGCTGTGCTGGATGGGGGATGGCTTTCGGGGCGTTCCCGGGCCTTCACATAGCAGTCTCACTAAGTAGTATATTCCCATTAAAGCCGCTGTGCTTAGGGGGAATGGCCACATGGCAGCTCGCCAGGCCCTCTACTTATCAGATTTACATCACCAGTGTCAGGCTCGGGCTACGCAGTTTTGGGGGATAGTATCTAATCTCCACGCAGTTTTTGGGGTTAGTTATTTAATCATCACTCATCGTGCTATGTATATCTATGGAGTGATGATGCCCGAGCCTAGTCGCCAAACTCAACTATATGCTGCTTCTAATAAACATGTTAAAGAAACACGTGAGTTGTCTGACTGAAATGGGGCGAAGCCTGCGAGCTAGTTCAGGCAGTCAACTCGAGCACTCATGCTGCATTCATACATAACGCCCTTGCCACTCTACAACCAACCAAACAGAGTATCCGTAATATGCCGCTCTATTTAACCTGCCAGATCTCTCTCCATGCATTGCTTGCTGCTGCTATTGCTGCAGCTACTTCTATGTCGCTGCTGCTTGCCTGCCCCACCACCACCCCAGCTTCCACCTGTAGGCTCGGGGGTTAGTTATTTAATCATCACTCATCGTGCTATTTAGTGTATATCTATGGAGTGATGATGCCCGAGCCTAGTCGCCAAACTCAACTATATGCTGCTTCTAATAAACATGTTAAAGAAACACGTGAGTTGTCTGACTGAAATCATTTAAAAAAACCTAAATCAAATTTAGAGAGGACAATAACGTTTTTAGGTGTCTTAGTGAGTGAACATTAATGGCTTTTTATTTAGTTTGAGCGTATTTCTTTTAAAAACTAACTCCACCCCCACTACCTTCTGACATCACAGCCAAAGGAAGGGGGGTGTGACAGGAAGAGGTGACAGGAAGAGGTGAGAGGCAGGGTGTGTGAGGGGGACGGTGGGAGACAGGTTCACACACAACTTCAAAGAGACTGCCTCAATCAACACCTAGATTAACATCAGAGGCTTCTAACATACCGATGCGTTTTCACACCGGCATGTTATAACACCTCAACCCTCAAATCAAAGGACCGACAACAAAGGCTAATTAGATTAGACAACAAAAGCTGTACTACATGGGGACATAT
>CALSBZ010036096.1:0-10347 GCA_943591055.1 Gobionotothen gibberifrons | reverse complement strand
TCACATCAAAGGACAGACACCAGAGGCTAATTAGATTAGACAACAAAGGCTGTACTACAGGGGGGAATTTCACACCTACGTGTGATCACACCTCACCCCTCGCATCAAAGGATCTCACACCTACGTGTGACATCTCACCTACATGTGACATCACACCTACATGTGATGACACCTCAAACAAAGGGAGGCGGGACTTAGCTAATTAGCATAATTGGGGGCGGGCCCACCTGTCACTTTGTATGCATACTAATGAGACGAAAGGGGTATCCTTATTACTACTGTCGTCTGGTTGTGTGTGTGTTTTGTGTGTGATTGCAGGTTCCAGCTGCAGCTGTCTGATGAGCCGCACCTGTGGGAGGATACCTGCCTGATGAGCTACACCTGGAAGGAAAGGATATAGGAGGAGCCCAGCCCAGTTACGTCGCTCTCACTCTTCTGGGCACTCACGCCGGGCCAGCTTCGGGGATCTGTTGCTGGTGGATCATTTTGTTGCATTTAAAATAAATGTAACAGATGGGGGCTTGTTGCTTTGGACTTGGGAAACGTGTGCAAACTGGATGTCCGTTGTGGGGACGGATTTCGCACAGCTGCTGTTGTCACTGAGTGCAGCTGGTTGTTTGGGAGTAGCGTTACGGGGGTGAGTGTTTTGCAGTTCTAATGCACAGGGATTGTATGGCAGCGAGCATACACAGTCAAGTAGCTACCGTGGTTTCTGTCCCTGTTAGGTCTAGTACGGTCTCCCTTGGAGGTCGTAGGGGGGGCTGTTAGTGCGGTGTGAAAGTGGTTAGAGCTATTAGCTCGGGAGCACGCTGAGGCTGCAGGTGGAGTTGCCGGTTTGCTGGTCGCTTCGCCAAGCTTACGGTATTTAGTGCGTAAGTACCCGCCACAACTAGCACCTGAAGACTAGCGGGGAGTTTAGCCAGGTACTGTGAGGCAGTTAGAGGGACAGGCTGCGGTAGCGTGAAGGCTGTGTAGTAGCGTTAGCGTGCATACAGTGTGCTATGATGGACAGTGTGGAGGAGTTTGTGAGAGCGCCTACAGAGGAGCTACTGGAGGGCTTCTCACGTGAGCAACTCATCGGTATTGCTGAACATTTCCGCTTGGATGTTGGGGATAAGAGGATGAAGGAAAACATGAGAGGAATTGTTAGAGCAAATTTGTTTGAGTTGGGTGTTTTCAAAGGGGGAAAACATACTGTTGATCCTGGCAGAGACAGTGGCAGTACGTCTGGCTGCCGTGATACAGACCTGACTTTTGAGCAGAGAAAGGAGTTGTTGCTGTTGCAGGTAGAAATTAAAAGGCTTGAGTTAGAGGGGCGGAGGTTGGGTTTTCCTGCTGGTGGTGCAAGTCAGGCCTCTAATTTCCCTGGTGGAGCTGCTCCATTTGACGTTGCCGGTAATCTGCGGGTTGTGCCTCAGTTTAATGAACGAGATCCGGATACATTTTTCTCCTTATTTGAGCGGGTGGCTGAGAGCAGAGAGTGGTCGGATGCCAATAGCACCTTATTGCTACAGTGTGTGCTAACAGGTAGGGCCCAGGAAGCCTACTCTGCTCTGACGGTGGCAGAGAGCAAAGTTTATCTGACTGTTAAGACTGCTGTGCTGAAAGCATACGAGTCCCTGAGGCATATCGACAGAGGTTCAGGTCCTGGGAGAAGTCTAGCGGAAAGACCCATGTTGAGTTTGCCTGGGATCTGGTTACGTTTTTCAGTAGGTGGTGTAAATCCCTGAATGTCGATACGTACACTGCAGTATGTGAGTTGATGGTGTTGGAGCAGTTTAAAAATTCTGTACCCCGCCACATTGCGGTTTACATCAGCGAGCGCAAAGTGAAGACTGCTGCAGAGGCTGCTGCTCTGGTAGATGACTATGTGCTAGCGCACAGGGGCTGTCGAGTTTTCAGGGGCCAGGTTGAAGCTGGTATGTATCGTGCAGCAGGGAGATGGGAGGAGGAGGCTATTCCGCACTGGGGTAAACCTGAGCGTGAGATGCAAGGTCAGCCATGGGTTGATTCATCGGAAATCTGTAATCTCTGCAGGGAGAGAGGGCATCGGGGTGAGGACTGTACAAAAGCTAAGGCTAGTGGGGGGAACTGTGTAGGCCAGTTGAACTCTGCTGCTTGTGCAGTGTCTGTGGTACCCTTACCTGTCATCTCTCCCTGTCAGCAGGTTAGCGGGTTGAAGGAACTGGATTTCTCTGCGTTTCTGTCAAACGGATACGTGTCATTGATGGGAAGTGATATAAGCGTGCCGGTAAAGATTTTGAGAGACACTGCATCGTATGACTCATACATTCTGAGCTCTGTGTTACCGTTTTCGGACAAATCTGGCACTGGGGATTTTGTCCGGATGCGAGGTATGGGAATGAATGTTGTGCCTGTTCCTCTGCATTCTGTTGTGCTTAACTCAGGTCTGGTGCAGGGTGAGGTCGCCATGGGGGTCCGCCCTGTAATGCCGATTGGTGGGGTGGATGTGATCCTGGGTAACGGCCTGGCTAACAGCCGTGTGTGGGCTGAGGGTCCACCGCCTACCATGCAGTCATCGTCACATACTGTGATTGGTAAGGCAGAGGAGAAGGTCAAGTGCTCTCCTGGAGTGGTTGTGGCTTGCTCTGTGACACGGGCTGTGAGCCGTGCACAGGAGGTATCTGAGCAGGGTGAAGGGGTCAGTGAAAGAGAGTCGGTGGTTATTCCTGACTCGTTGTTGTCGGTATCCCGCAGTGAGTTGGTGATGGAGCAGAAAGCAGATGTCTCCCTCAGTCCGTTCTTTGAGGGTGTGGAAATGGTGTCACCAGGGGTTGTCAGCTGCAAGGGGGATTACTGGTCAGAAAGTGGTGGTCACGTGGGAAAGGCTTCATTGGTGGGCCAGTGCATCAGATTGTGGTTCCTGTCAGGTTTCGTGAGGAGGTCCTCAGAAAAGCGCATGGGCAGTCGGGACATCTGGGTGTCCGTAAAACATGTGGTTACCTGTTGCAGTATTTCTTTTGGCCTGGGTTGAGGAGAGATGTGTCTCGGCATGTTGGATCATGTCACGCATGTCGGACGGGTGGGCCAGTTCGGCAGCGACCTGGGGGTCAGGTCTTGGGTTTGTTGCCGGGGGCTAGGTTGCGGTTTCTGGAGGGACATTCCGGGTTCTTCCAGGTGCAGGGTCAAGGGACTGGCCAGAGTGGTCTTCTGTCCACGCTGGAATATCGGAGAAGAGCTCCGAGCTATTTCGGTACTTAACGGTGTTCTTAGGGGAACTCCTTTCTTATGGGGGGGAGTGTGACGATCCCTCCACACCACGTGGGGTGCCGTCTGGTTGTGTGTGTGTTTTGTGTGTGATTGCAGGTTCCAGCTGCAGCTGTCTGATGAGCCGCACCTGTGGGAGGATACCTGCCTGATGAGCTACACCTGGAAGGAAAGGATATAGGAGGAGCCCAGCCGGTTACGTCGCTCTCACTCTTCTGGGCACTCACGCCGGGCCAGCTTTGGGGCCGCTGGATCATTTTGTTGCATTTAAAACAAAAACGTCTTATTCACGTCATTATTCATAACCCTCGTCTCGCCTCCCTGCTTTTTGTTGCAGCCCAGGAGCCGGGTTGTAACACCGGCCATTTGCCTAGGAGGCCTTAGCAAAAATGTGCAGAAAATGCATGAAAACTGCACATTTTTCAAAATGGCCGACTTTCTGTGTGGCGTGGGAAATGGAAAGCAATTTGAAAGATGTCCGCAATCATAATAGCAATGTGTATACAGAGTTTCGTGAATATTGGGAAAAATATATGCGAGTAATTTGGAGTAATTTGCGACATGTAAATTGTGCGCTACTGAGCTGGTTTACAAAAACGTACGATTTTCTTGTACAGTCTGGAAAAGGTCTTGGGCTGTGACGTGTGTTCCAAGTTTTGCGTCTGAAGCTCATTTTAGCGATTTTGTGACATTTAAATCGTCAAAAATGGTACATTCTCCGTTAGCTTACGAGCTCCCCGTTTGAGCAGTCAACTATTCATTCGCAATTTAGCATCACATTTGTACCCTCGAATAAACCACTATTAGGAACTGTAAATTATTCATTAATAGTGACAATAATTGTTATCAAACCATTATTTTTTTATCTGAAAGTTTATTTCAAACACTTTAATGTGTTGTAGAGTAGGATCTCCTCCTTAATCAAAGATATTTTTGTTTTACAAAAAATCAAGCAGATGTAAAAGCCTCCTCCCTCCTCTCTCCTCGACTCCTCCACACACGTTTAAGGAATCATGACGTCCTTCAACGATCGATTTCCGGCTCAAGTTGAGGATGGATATTGGGATAAACCTTGTGAGTTTTGAAGTCCTATTTTACCTGATAAATCAGTAGACAAATATGATTGTGTTGTCTGTGTGTGGAGATGTTTGATGAGAGCAACAATGGACTGCAGAATCAGTCAGTACACTGTTACGGGAGCTTCTATTGGGGCAACTTTAGTTAAACATATTAAGCTGTTGTTGTCAATTGCAGATAGTTGCTCGCTCTTCTTAATTCACTTTGCATGTCTTGAGGCTACGGTTGTGTTTTAAATTGAATTATTTACTTTATAAAATGACAATGCTAACTTAACAATTGTCTTTAATTTTCAGGTCGAATTGGGAAATGTTTACGGTTCCATGTCTTTATGTTTTAAAGATAACAATTAGAAATAGAAATCCTCAGTTTAAAGTAGGTGGGGTTGCAATTCATGTCCACTAGATGTCAGTAGTCTTCTGGGGCCGTATTCACAAAGCATTTTATCTTACCGCTAGGAGTGCTCCTAACTCGCGCTAAAACATTTTACGTAGGAGTTTTTTCTTAAAAGTTATTCACAAAGCCGCTGAGACCTACTCATACTAAGGATAAATCACTAAGAGTGAACTAAGAGTGAAGCGCCGTTGCTATGGATGACGTTGATTCTCGTGCATGAGTTTCGAAGCGGTCAGTACGGTGATTGGTTGTTCAGAGCAGGCGGTCTCGGTGAAACTCATCCGCAACATCCCACAAACGAGCCCACCAAATCACCGAAAAACAAGGAAATAGCCTAGGCTAGAAATGTATTCCTATCAAATAGTTATGGACAGTGCAGTTAGCAGAATACACGCATGATGACAAGTTTGTGCAGACCACGATAATGACGTTGTATATGCACGTTAAAGAGAGAGAGCAAACAATAAAAATACGTAAATTGCATTAAATTAAGGAGGCAATTAAAAGCACCCTGCAAACTATTATCCAATGAGCATATTTCCAGCACTTAAACACTTTCAATAACAGCCCATACCGCCGTTCAAGTCCCCCTATCATGATGAATGAAAGTGAAGACAAAGTTAAACGCAAGCGAAAGCCCAATTGGTCACAGGACCAATTGTTACTGCTGGCCCAGTTTGTGCTGGAGAGGAGGGGAATAATAAAGGGGAACTATGGCTCTGGAGTGACCAGTAAGAAGAAGCGGGAGGCATGGGAAGAAATATGCTTAAACATCAATGCTTCCTTCCCTGCGGTGTGTCGCTCTACCGACGACTGCGAAAAGAGGTGGTATGCGCTGCAATCACAGTGTAGGTCGGAGATTGCCGACTATAAAAGAGCCGTCGCGGCTACAGGTAAGTCCATTATTAACATTGCTTGCATTCATTTGGGAAATGCATTTGCATGATTTAAATTTACAATTAACAAAGGCTACAGTGATATGAAACGTTGTGAATGAAACTGAAATTTAATTTGTTGGAGGAGGATCTGCACCAAAGCCATTGTCCCCAGTTGCATCAGTGGTGTACGCCGTCCTAGGCTCTGACACCAGCATAACTGGCCTTGAGGGTGCAGCTGATCCTGCAGTCGAGTTGCTAAAGGAGATTGAGGGGTATGCATGCAATAATTGCAATAGGCTACATGAAAAACCTTTCTGTTTAATATTTACAGAAGAATTACAATGTGCAACTGTTCAACCCACTTCCCAAAAATGTGTTACAAATTATATATATATCTTCCCCACAGGAGAAATCAAGATGAAAGTCCAGCTGCAGCATCACATCACACAGCTCTTCCTCTTCTGAGTTTTTGTGAATAGGTCTTACTGAGTTAGGAGTCCTCTCGAGGACTTTTAAGCTCTCCTAAACTTAGGTGCTACTTTTAGGCCTAAAATACTTTGTGAATTGCTCTTAGTGAAAAAAATTAGGAGTCCTAAATTTAAGACTGACACGCCCATTATGTTTAGGAGTTTCTCCTAAATTCGCCAGTTAGGAGCTACTTTTAGCCTTAAGATCCTTTGTGAATACGGCCCCTGAAGATACAAATAATGAATGACAGACTTCCTCTTGTTGTGTTTCCATCTATCCTTTCTATATCTTTTTTTTAATTAGCAAAACATACAGTTATGGGACAAATCAACACAAAAACACTGGAAAGCAAAACATGTACACACATCCTTAAAACTATTCTTTGCTTTTAGTTTATTGTTAAAGGGTATGTAATTTATTTCAGAAACACTTTTTTTATATTCCATGGAATGCTCTTAACATCCCGATAGCAATGAATACATTACAGGCTTTGACAATAAATACATCTGTGAAAGCACGACCAATCATCTGAGCCGACCCGGCTAAAATAACTGGATGGCCTACCTGCCTGTCAGCCTTCCATCTCGTGCACAAACTTATCTCGTGCCCTCATTGGTCATGTGCGTGTTCGTGTGTGTTGGAGGAGGGGCTCTGTAAGGAAGTGGCAGATTTTTTCCGGTTTGTGTACTTTCAAATTCTAGCGCACTCGAGCTGGTTTCTCCAAAATTACATACCCCACCTTTAACCAACCTGAGAGGTTTCTCAATACTCAAATTTCCCCTCCTCGACTCCTATCCTCGACTCCTATCCTCGAGACTTGGTGCCGCCCACAGGAGATGCGAGCGGAGGACTGAGGAGGGGAACCGAGGAGAGAGGAAGGGAAGCAGCAGGCGGTTAGAGAAATGAGAACTCCTCTCCCCTGCGGTCATTTTAAAGAGACGTCCATTAATGATGACAGGAGGCACAGCAGCACTCAGCTGTCTGATGGACAGATGTGTTCATGACGACTTATTTACTTTAAATTCATTCACATGTGATGTTGCCTCCAGGCAACATACCCATTTTTTGCCTTTTACATTCACACAATACATCTCAAATTATGATGCAATACTTTAAAAAAGAGGCAGGACCATAAGGAACCAATAGTATTGTTTGAATTTGTCCCATGACTCTCTGGCGGCCAATTTGAAGACCCTGTTTGCCGCCTTTCCCACAAGGATCAGCTCAGCCATTTCTCTCCAAGAAATGTGTCAAAAAACGTCATTTCCTGCGCATTTCTTGTCTGTAAAAAAATGTATTCACAATAATAGGTGAGTAAACCTTAATTTCTAATAGTTTAATATAATTAATTTGCTAATTAGGTAATGGAAATGTGTTAAAATGCAAATGTTGCCTGGAGGCAACATCGTACCATTATGGTCAATTGTAAATGTTGCCTTGAGGCAACACCGTACCATTATGGATTCACCATGATATTGTGTGTTTAGGCATAAACTGTTCAAAAGCATACCGGTCATCATAGATCTCTACACATTTAAGATACATTTGATGTTAAAGCCAACCCAATGATCTCTGTACAAAGATGGGATAAGAAAAAGAAAGAAACATTGCAGGTTACCTGCCCAAGTGTCGTGCATGCATACAATAAAAGTATGGGAGGAGTGGATCTTCTAGACTCGCTGATTGCTCTCTACAGAACAAAGGTCAGGTCAAGGAAGTGGTATCACAAGATCGTGTTGCACATGATGGATTTCACTCTAGTGAATGCGTGGCTCTTGTACCGCAGGGACTGCAAGGACTGCAAGGACTGCAAGGACTGCAAGGACTGCGGCATCCCCAAGAAAGAAGTGTACAGCCTGCTGAAATTCAAAGCTGAAGTTGCAAGTTGCCTTTGCAACGAGAGGAAAGTCTTGAAAAAGAGGGGGAGACCATCTCATAATGTTGACAGAGACCTGGCTGAGAAGAAGCGCAGAGGTTCTTCCTCATCAGTGCCATCAACACCTGTGCATCAAGACCACACTGACCATTGGCCTGTGTAGGTGGAGAAAAAGGGCTGGTGCAAATACCCTGGCTGTAAGGGTGAAAGTGCAGTGATCAAAGTGTGTCACGTACCTGTGCTTCACTGCTGACAATAACTGCTTCATGAACTTCCACAAGCAGTGAGTCTATTTTGTCAAATGGCTCAATAAAGTTTGATGAAAGATGCCTACGCTCTTTGCGTATTTATTCCTAAAGGTTGTTTCACAATGGTACAATGTTGCCTGCAGGCAACATTCAGACATGTAATCTTGTTAAAATATAAAAAATAACGATTTTCACATTTTAATTGGCATGCAATTTTACCTGTTGAGGCTATTTAGTATTTTCCATGTGTTTTTAAATACATTTTGTTCAAATTTGAAACAATAACTCTCTTTTTTCATAGATTACCATTATGATACAGTGTTGCCTCAAGGCAACGCACCCCAAAAAATACCCCCAAATAATTATTTATTTAACATTTCTTTAGATTATGTTTATTTGGTATATTCTATAACAAAAAACCACTCCAACATTTTTTACCCAAATGGCATCATAGTGCGTACCATAGAGGGTTAATAGTGACAATAATTATTATCAAACCATTATTTTGTTATCTGAAAGTTTATTTCAAACACTTTAATGTGTTTAATCACATCTCCTCCTTAATCAAAGATATTTCTGTTTTACAAAAAATCAAGCAGATGTAAAAGCCTCCTCTCTCCTCTCTCCTCGACTCCTCCACACACGTTTAAGGAATCATGACGTCCTTCAACGATCGATTTCCGGCTCAAGTTGAGGATGGATATTGGGATAAACCTTGTGAGTTTTTAAGTCCTATTTTACCTGATAAATCAGTAGACAAATATGATTGTGTTGTCTGTGTGTGGAGATGTTTGATGAGAGCAACAATGGACTGCAGAATCAGTCAGTACACTGTTACGGGAGCTTCTATTGGGACAACTTTAGTTAAACATATTAAGCTGTTGTCAATTGCAGATAGTTGCTCTTATTAATTCACTTTGCATGTATTGAGGCTACGGTTCCATGTCTTTATGTTTTAAAGATAACAATTATAAATAGAAATCCTCGGTTTAAAGTAGGTGGTGTTGCAATTCATGTCCACTAGATGTCAGTAGTCTGCTGGTGTCCATGTTCAGAATGAATAGGTAAAGGACAGTTTTCAGTAAGACCATGGGCTTTTCTCATTTCAGCTAATCCCCCTCCTCGACTCCCCTCCTCGACTCCTATCCTTGATACTTAGTCCCGCCGACAGGAGATGCGAGCGGAGGAGCCGAGGAGGGGAGCCGAGGAGAGAGGAGGGGAAGCAGCAGGCGGTTACAGAAATGAGAACTCCTCTCCTCTGAGCGGTCATTTTAAAGAGACGTCCATTAATGATGACAGGAGGCACAGCAGCACTCAGCTGTCTGATGGACAGATGTGTTCATGACGACTTATATATTTACTTTAAATTCATTCACAGTGCGGTATAATGATTTTTTCCGCTGCTCTCAGCTCCTCCGGTTCCACTTCCTCATTCTTCTCCGTCTCAAACATTCCTGACATTCCAGAATGCACGCTTTTATATATATATATATAACAGGCTACAGATGTGGACACACACACACACACACACACACATACTTACACACACACACACATATATATATATTGTATATATTTATATAAATATATACAATTTCAGAATCAAACAGAGCACTCTCATAATAACGTAACACTATCAGAGACTGGATATATATCCCCCCCCCCCTCTGGTCGGTACAATGAGGAAAATAAATTACGGGCCAAAAGTTGTATTTACAAGTATTAAAAGTAAGCAGAGACCTGTCTGTCCGCTGCATCTACGCACACACTGTACCACATACACCTACAGCTCCTAAAGCATAATCAGGCTACAGCCGTTGTGTATTTTATTATGTGAAGCACTAAATGGTTTTAGAAAAATATCGACTCTTTGCTTGTAGATATCTACTAAACTACAGCAAATAAAGATAGGCCTGTTACACTGAGTGATATATATTTTACACACTGCTCTGCTTTCTGCACGGACCTCACAGCTGTTCTCACTGTAAACATCGCGACACGATGAAAGCAGTTAATCAAATAATATCCAGGGGATGCATGCAGAGCTGTGATTGGCTGAGATAAGTCCGGCCGTGCGTCACGACTCTCTGAAACATCTCTGTTCCACGAAGGAGCCGTGGAGGGCTGTAGAGGACCCATCAGTGTATCCTCGGTTATAGCTCCTCCAGAGAGCCTC